>BMAO01006062.1:0-62766 GCA_019973975.1 Trichonephila clavata | reverse complement strand
AATCAGGAATCATTTTCCTGAATTATCAATTTAAGTCAATATAAAAGATGTTTTTTATTTCTCTCTCTCTCTTTTATAGTGGCCGTGGTGGCCAAGTGGTCTAGGCATCGGATCATGGCTAGCGTGTCATGAGTTCGATCCCAGTACCACTAAAAATCCGCCGTGTTGGGGAGAGATGCACGTTAAATCTGTCGAGAGCTCAAACGTCCTCCCGTTGGTGTGGTGTGGTAGTTAGGAGAGGGGGTGCCAGCTCAGGCTCAAAATTCGCGGACAGTCGCCAAAAGCCCTCGTGTTGCTAATCAGTGCGACGTTATTATTCACTCTTTTATATATCAAGGGATAAATGGAGAGTAATATTATTTTGTTATTATAAGTAAATTCTTATAAGCTGTTATTACTGTTTGGAGCATCGAAAAGGTATTTCTTCAAAATTCTTTCTGAATATTTAAAGTTTGTGAATTAACGCATTTATAGGTAAGTTTTTCGATGTTTTCTTTTTTTTTAATATACAGAGAGACAAATTTAGTAATATTATTTTGTTATTTTATAAATATGTTTTCCAATTAGATTGCATGCATTAATATTTAAATGTTGTTAAAAATATTTCGAAAAGATAGTTTTTGAGGAAGCTAGAAAACACAGAATTTTATTGAACTGTGAAATATACAAAGTATTTATTATTATTATTTAAAAAATTGAAATATGTTTTTTGAGTATTTTTATTAGAGTTAATTTTAGTGTTGTTATGATTAATTTCTAGTGGTATATGCAAATAAGATTTTTTAAAAAAGGGAAGTATATATTTTTTCCATGCGAATTGTATAAGTAGAACAATTTTTTAGATTAAAATTTATGTAAATCCATTCTACGTGCTGTGTACAGGTATATGTGAGCTTGTCGGGAAAAAGGTTCAGTTCAGACTTCATAATCTTAATTTTGAAAAATCTACTTCCTTAGAATGTCTTACCATGTAGTTACCAATTCTAAATATAATAAACCTAAGAAAATAGTGTTTCAATGGAAATAAAAAATAGGAGCTTTTTATTCTGTTTTAGATTTACAATAAGATTTTGGAAAATCTTAAACATATCGATTTTTAATTCAAATGGGTCAGTTTATAATAAATTCAAATTGTACTATTTTTTATAATGAATTAAGTTTTGATTTGTTTCAATACATAATAATATTAAACCAATTTTTTATTTATGTTTTCAGTTTTATTATATAATTTCAACCATGCTAATGTGCAAGTATTGTTCACAAATAGTTCGGTCCTAATCCCGGGATTTAGATAATGTAATCTCGAAATCCCAGGATTGAAAATATAGCATGGGATTGCAAACCCTAGAAGGAAGTAACTCCCGCACATGGCTAATTTTGTATGGATAGAAATGAGGATGTTTCATGGAATATTATGCAACGTTCTCACAGGCCTATCCAGGGTTCGGGCAGTTCTCCGAGCACTGCACGGTCTACAAATCACTGCTTGACTCATCTTGTACTGTGCTCTCTGTGCCACTTCTTCAACTACCGTCGAATTAACTAACTCTTTTCATTCCTTTACCAGATAGCACATGAAAAGAATCTATCACTTTGAATTTTTGAATCATTTTCTCCAGACCTTGAGTAGTCATCGAACCAACGCCTTTTTTCATACCCTTGAGTATCCAGAACTTCTGCAGAGCTATTGGGGGGCACATTCAATATTCTTGTAAAAAAGCTTTACAGGCAGAGAACGGTGCTTCAGTGAGACAGTCATAACAAAATTCTCAGATGTAAAATGAAGAAAATTCGTGAAATGGCATTTTTAAAAAAGATTAAATGAGCCGAAGGCATGGCAAGTATTTTTATTTACATATTCTGACGCCTGCAGCGCAATCTGTTGATAAAAACTAGAACTATGTTTTTTGTGCCATACGCTTTCCCCCTTCTTCAATAATACTCCGTTTAAATTTGATGTCATTCTGATCAGTGGTTCTTTTTTTAATAGCGTTTTGGAACTTTAATTATAATCACCTGGTATTTGTAGTTTTCAGTTTGAAGAAAATAACATAAGAGACTTTTGCCTCTGTTTGAAGTGAGTAGAATATAATTATTATAAAAAATAGTAAAATAATAGGCAAGTTGCAATTATTACAAAAATTTAATCCTATCCTTGATTCATCTCGTCACTATAGGGGTTTTCGATTTTAAAATCACAAAACTGCGATGTTCCCAACATACGGCTTCACATCAATCTCTTCTCTTTCTGACTTTCTTTCTTTTTTTGATCACTTAGAGGAAAACATATAGGAAACTCGAAAAATGTACTTTTTAAAAATTTACACCTATTTGCAACTATTGCATAAATTTACACCTATTTTTCACATATTTCACAAATTTAGATGCATTAAGCATCGAAATAATGACAGCTGTACTGTCTAGTGACGTTGCCCTTCTTTCATCTGGTCCTTCTTTCTGCATTTACAATTTTTGAGAAATGCGTAAAAATATAATGTTATAAGATCGTATTATTACTCGTTCTTTATAGCATTAGATTTTTCTCCTTCTATTTACTCTCACAACTTCTTTGATCCTATCATTTATAAATTAAAGTGCATAAACTAAGGCAGAGGTTCTTAACCGCTTGCTTGATTATCCCGAGTTATCTCGGGTTCGTCTATAATGCAGTTAATTATTATCCCAATAAAACTATGTCGAAGCAGAATTTGTCAGTACGATTTGTTTTATGACGCTTTTACTCGGCCTGGAGGAAATGAAAGAAAATATTCAGCTTTGATTGGCAGTTTGCTAAGTTTTGTTGGTTTCGTGGATCTTTTGGCGGGACAGGTCACGTAATTTCCCTATTGTAGAGTACACGCCGGCTTGTGGATTAGTAATGCCTAAAGAAAGATAGCTCCATTGAAAAAAAAGTAAAATAATGCCAATGATGCAAGGTAGCGAAAGCGATGATTTTTTCAGAGAATGATCATGGTGGACATTGAAAATAGTAGAAGTGATTCTTCTGTATGTAGCCTACATTTTGTATTGTAAATCAGGAGATTCATGATCACCTAAACAATACAGAATGGAACTAATTGAAAAAATAATTTTGGAAAATCATCGTGATGAGTTTTTTGCCACACCAGGAAAACCCAGCATCAATCGTTCACCACTCAGGTTAATCTTTGGGCATTTTCCAGATGTTATTCCTGCTACTGAAAAAAAATCTAATCCAACGAGAAAGTGTACTCTGTGCTCCCGTAAAGAGGTAAGCCAGCAAGAAAAGAGACCAGAGAGAGATATCAGTGTACCGAATGTAAGGCTTCACTTTGTGTTGTCCCTTGTTTCAAAAACTATCACACAAATATTAATATTTAACTTTTTTTCGATTTGCCCGAAATAACTCGGGATAGTAAACTAATGTTAAAACTAAATGCTCTTACACCCGTAAGAAATTAAAAATTCTACTAAAAACTTGCGTATTTTGTTTTGTTTCATTTCCGTGTATTTAATAATAAAACAAAAAAATGTAACGATTTTTTGCCACTTTAAAAAAAAAATGTAAAGGAAGCAGTTAAACTTTCGATCGTCGCGGGCCTACTTTTTGTATCAACCTGACATCACAGAGTCCCAAAATTTTTAATTCCCCTCCCTGACTTCTAATATGGCTGTGAGATTTAAAGGCTCCGTAATAATCCTAAGACTCTCTCTCTGCCTCTGCTACTTACACAGACTATTTAACATTTCTTCTTACAATTCCCATTATTAGTTCCCACACTCTCCTTGTATTTATTTATTTATATATATCTTGTTCAAATTTTCAATCATTAGTAAAATACTTTTTATTCATCCACTCAAGTTCAAATACATTTTTTTAATTTTTGTGTTGTTACACTCCCCCATTGGCCCATTGGCCAACAGTGCTAGACCAGGTCCATGACGTCGTACACTCTCAAAAAATCCAACACCAGCAAGGGATCGTCAGCTACATCCTTCTTGGTGAGTCCTAGGCATTCGAGGATGTGATCTGGCGAAGCCGGCTCAGAAGAACAGTTGGTACACATTTTAAAGCTCTTGCATCCTTCGGAAAGTTTAATTGATTTAATGCAGAGGTTCCCAAACTTTTTTGTCTCATTGACCCCTTACCATGTTTTTCGATTAGGGGTAGACCCCTGTTTACCTAAAATTGAAATTTTGCAAATTTATCAGCTGAAATGTCTACTTTACGGCTGGTATAGAGATACTTACTTTAAACGATTAAAATTTCTATCTATAGTGAAGTGTAGTGTTTAAAACTTAAGAAACACACACACAAATGTTAATTGACATTAAAATTAAAACTTCCTTAATATATAAAATAACCGTGCAACAAATAAGTACTTTTAACGGAAGGAAGGAATTTGGTGTTTGAATAACAAATTTTCAACATTTAGCATCAATCTTGTCAGGTTTAACTCTATAAACTCTTAGGTTAGTTTCCTTCACCCCCCATCTATTTTTTTGTTTTGGAGATTGGCAACTGCGTTAAAACTCCTTCTCACCAAGAGAAGCTACTAAAAACTTAAAATTCCATAATTCAGGATAAATAACAGGTATTTTTTTAAAGACAAAATGGCTGACACGCGTTTCTAAACTTTATTTTAAGATCTTCGTTAGTTCCTATTCTGATCAGTTCTTCTTGTAATATGACATTTTTTCCCAATCAAACCATATGAGTTATTTACCTGCTGTGGTATTATCATAGCCAAAGCATATATATATTATCAGAGATAGTTTCAAAATCTGAATAAAGGGTATTTAAATGTTGAACGTAGGTTAAAACGTCATTTTCTTGGCAGAATGTCTGCATTTAATTGAGAAACTGGGAAAATTCACAACGTCGACAATATTATACTCCTTTAGCTTAATTCTCCCAAAAAGTACTGATATAATGGTAATTGTTTTAAAAGCATTAATGCAGCCACCTTCAAATAACTAATGAACCTCATTAAATTTAGTAAATAAATCTATTAAATGGGTAAAATCTGGTTTCCATTTGCTTAAATTTTCTTTTAAAATTAAAACCACGATCTGATTTAATGAGAGCCACTATCGTAGACCCCCATTTATACCTCATGGACGCCCAAATTATTTTTTTACTAGCGTGGACCCCTTGCAGGTCATCATAGACTCCTGGGGGTCTACATAGACCACTTTGGGAATCACTGATTTAAGGAGACCACTTCGAAAGCGGGCAAGAATAGTTTTGTTCTAATCCCGGGGTGGGTATTACGTCGATCGCGATCGACCAGTGGACCGCCAAGACAATTTGGAGTGACCACCTGAATATTAGCCGTTAGTAATTGTATACGGAAACATTCAAGATTGGCTGACAGTACTCCGACGAATCGTAGTAAGTCTTCTATAGACTATAACTACGAGAACTTACTTTAGATAAAAATGTTTTATTTTTTAATGTATTTTGAATTGTTTGGTGATAAATGCATCCTTAGATATTGTTATATTTGTGTCTATTATTATCATGTGAGTTTTTAATTTTATTTACGTAGGTAAGTACATATATTCCGTATTTATTAAGTTATAATAAATATTGTTGACTTTGTCCTTAACTCACCACACTTACGACCCTGGGCAGTGGGGGCACTCGTAAGCTTTTTAAAGGTTGTGCGGGGCGCGGTGGTCCAGGGTCGAATATATGTACCATTCTCATATCCCACCTCAAAACGCTGCCAAACATTTTTTTTTTCATTTTGTAGTTTGTCAGGAACAAAAAACAGTAAGAAATAAATTATTGAATAAATAATTAGCATTAATTAATAAAAGAACTATTAACGACAAATAATTAAATGTTATGTACTATATACATGGGATATAATAATTGATCGAAAAAATCCCCCCTTTGTGTGTGCCACTGATACTGGGTGGACCGCAACACCTTGTAAAAGTTAGAAGTAGCCCCCCGTACCCTGGAAAAGTCTGCCCACCCCTATTCTAGTCTATTAAAACCGTGAGCTAGGGAGCCTCCAGGGTGAGCGAGAGAACATTAACGTCGCACTGATTAGCAACACGAGGGCTTTTGGGCCAGGGCGAGAACACTGATACCAATGGTGTTCTGGGGGGGGGGGAGACAATCCAAGCGGTCTTATTCTGGTGTTTAGTTTTTGAGAAAATCTCCAAAAGGGTGAGGGGTACTGACGGCTCTGGGGCTTCGCAAGCGCCAGCCTTGGCCAAGTGTCCGCAATCTCATTTCCATCTAGATCTACGTGGGAGGGAATCCGCTGCAGATGAATATGATGTGATGCGGAAAGTCGTTTAACTTGTAGAGTATAGACACTCCAACATTATCTCTCGCACTTTACCAATTGGACAAGTGCTGTATTGGACTTCTACTATCAGACAGTAACCAAATCTCTTTTCCATATGGAAGAGATGCAAGAGAACCCTAAGAGCCTCATCTTTGGCTAATAGCTCACTGCGAAAAACTGAGTATTTACACTTGTAGAGGATGATACTTGATGTTAATACCGTTTCTTCAAATATTAATTCGTTAATTTAATTTAATTTATTAAATATAGTTTAAGAGATATATATTTCAGTTGATATTATTCCTCTAGATGGCAGCACTATTGGATAAAACAGCTTTTGTTAAATATGTGATGAAGATTTAACTTAAAATGAATAATCATATGCTAGTTAGACGTCAGCATTCCTTTTACACTGGTTTTAAGATAAATTCTTACCAATTATATACAAGTTTTATTAAAAAATGTAATTACAAATTTAATGTTGTTTAAAATTTTTTTAATGTTAATTTAAGAGGTGTTTTGCCACTTAATATTGTGATATTGTGAAAATATATATCCTATTAATAGTAATTATTTAATAAAAAGTAACAAAAATAAAAAACTTTTTGTTGACCTAAGTAGGAATGGAATTTTTTTTATTTTACTTGTTTCCTTTAAGAATCTAATTAAAAATATTACAAAAAATTTAAAATAAACAATGTACTTAACTGTATTAATGAACTTTTTTAACGAGAAGGATGGTAATGCGTTTCTTTTTCAAGCGCTGATATATCGAATGTAATATTTGAAATCTGTAGTCTCCATTCCGGTGTTACGCTTTACAGAAGGGTTCTGTACTTATTTTCAAAATAAAGAGCTGAAAATGATCTTTCACGTAAATAAGTAATTTGGAAAGGCATCACAACTTTTAGAGCTTTCGTGGACAACAGAAAAAATTTTACCTGTAAGTGATCTCAAAAATTTGGAAGGGACCTATTCTTGTAAGCCTGTGGAAATTTCTATACCAGCTGTTCTTCAACTGGTATGAGACCATCCTATTTATGTACATCTACTGCAAATGGATCCTTAATCCAGTTATTTTTTCATTTTCAATTCCTACTATTAGTTCACTCTCTCCCTATATATATATATATATATATATCATGTTCAAATTTTCATTACATTAAATCATGTACGCACAAATGTCTGTTCAAAAATATTAGGCTGAAAAAACAAGAAAACAATTTTCATTTTTTAAATGCTTTATTTTTATTCATATCAGTTTTAGTATTTGAATCAATATTTGTGAATACATATTCTTCCAAAAATTGTTACATTTCTTGAACAGATTCAAATTTATTAGATTAAACATAATAAACGCATTTAATAGATAAAACATTACTTAAAATGTTAATTAAAGCGTTTTTTTTTGTTTTGTTTCAAAATGATTTTCTTACAATTCGACCTTTATTCTTGTCCTTTCTGCATTAATATGTGAAAGCATATGCCTCTTCAAGCAACTTTTCTGGGAAAAGGTCTTGTGGCATTCTAGACATATACAATTTCTTTCGGTGTGCATTTTCGCATGTTGCGCAAGATGCGCTTTCTTTGCAAAAGCCTTGCCGCAAACTGCACAGTCATAATGACGTTCTGAAAAGAAAAGAAGTATTTGTCATTGTTAAAAGGAATCTGTGTGAAAAGACACTGATAGACTTGAATTGATCTGCTGTTATTGTAGCTAATGCCACCTGTCTGGCAGTGTGTCAGATCGAGGCCCACGAAATTCATCACGGCAAAGGACTAGTTATACGTTTGGGGTTAGCGGTAGCTTTGAGCACCACTCAGGTGACAGCACGATTTGCCTCGGTTCCACTCCACTAATGAGGGAGAACACCCTGGAGGTGGTTAGGTATCCCATGTATCTTCCCCTTCTACCAACCTCACGAGAAGACTTGTGATTCGACGGCTATTTAGAGTATTCTTATACCATTCAGGAACTATACATTTACACCCCTTCCCAGGACCTACCGAACAACAGTCAGCGTCACTATCTGCTATACCGGATGGGGTCTAAATATAACTGAATATCATTGTTACTGGTAGATACAAATGCATACACTACCCCAGATTATAAATATACACACAGGGTGGCCATAATTAAACTGCAAGTGTTCAAGGCGTGCTGGAGCGAAAACCACTGGAAATATTCCAGTGAGATTTGGTATCTACACGTTTCGAACATGCGCAAATCAAATATGCAAAGAAAAAAAGTCGCCATTTTCTTCCGATAGATGGCACTGTACCGTATTTCAACGCTCATCGGTGGTATAAACAATTTCCAAAACCGAGAGACAGA
The DNA here is from genome assembly GCA_019973975.1 of Trichonephila clavata. Taxonomy (NCBI): domain Eukaryota; kingdom Metazoa; phylum Arthropoda; class Arachnida; order Araneae; family Nephilidae; genus Trichonephila; species Trichonephila clavata. Next base: position 54,144 of record BMAO01006062.1, on the reverse strand, counting down.
GCATAGTGGCATTCTAAGAGGCATATAAACAATATAAAACATCACTTACAGTTAATCAAAATTCCATACATTTCGCTTCAGTAAGTGAATTCTTACAGTATCATGTAATTACAAATTGCTGTAAATTAAGACCACAAATTAAACAATACATAAAGACACTTTAGAAAACACTTAAACCATTATTTATTCAATGAAATTATCACATGGTGTGCTCAATATGCGAATTACCAGATGCAAGCACATGCTGAAAAAGTAAGACAGCATGATACACCGTCCCTAACAATACACGTTCCTTCTTATTCAGAGTCATGATTGACCATTACTCAATGAGATCTTGTTTTTATACTGTTGGATGGGCTTAGAATTTGCATATATGCCGTCGATAAGCATTGAAACATGGCACAGCGCAACCTATCGCTTGAAAATGGTGATTTTTTTTCTTTGCATATTTGACTTGCGCATGTTCTGAAACGTGTAGATACCACTGGAATATTCTGGAAATCACTGGAAGTTTCACTGGAATATTTTTGGTAGTTTTCCCTCCAGCTCCCCTTGAACACTTGCAGTTTAATTATGGCCACCCTGTATATAGGAATATATACTATCTGCACCAGAGGTGTCAAACTCGCTGCCCACGACGAACATTTTTGTGGCCAGGCCAGTATATCGGGACACAATAATATACAATAAAATATCAAAATTTCTCCCGAAATAGGAAAGATAGTAACAGAGAAGAGATATCAAGTGTCACAGAATGTAATCATTAAATTTGTCTTGTTCTTTTATTTATGTTTAAAATACTGTATTATATTCGAAATAAAATTACGTTTCTATGAAAATCGATTTTTTTTTGCGGCCCACCTAAAGTTAAGCCTTGTTTATTTGACCTAAGCTAGCCTTTGAGTTTGACACCCTTGATCTACACCTTAAACCTGCATCAAAATGCAAACACATGATTCGAAGTGACGAACCAGAAAAATTGTGCTATAACAGCCTAACACTACTGTATTTTTATTTTTTTCTCTCAAGACGGATATTATCCAGTAAGGGCTTAAAACCATGAAACCAGTAGTATCCTGGGAAAGCCAGCAGGTACTAGCTCACTGTGGGTAACGTCATTTTAAATTCAAAAAATTTAACAACGTTTTAATTTTATACAGATATGATACTCACAAAAGATAAGTCACAGAATAACCTTAATATAAAATTATAACATATTTGCATAATATTAAGTTACACTATACATAGTTTATACTTTACATCTACATCATAACGTATTTACAGAAAAATACAGAAGAAAAAAGAATAAAACTAACCTACAAAGATCAGAAAGTTAACATTACTAAATTTCCATTACGGAACAGTGTTTAGTCATATATCAATTTATAGGAATACAATTCATAACTATTTGTAACTTAATTCTTATTAAATTGATAAAGGTAGTGATAAAATTAGTAATTAAAACTATTAGATATTGTTAGAACGATTAATTTATTAAATTTCTTAAAAATCACCCTTACTCTTGTAACAAGCGGAATGCTAATTTAATTTACATTTTAATAATTGTTATATTTACTTTACTTAACCATAGAATTTGGTACCATTTCATTAGTTTTGATAATTTTGATTTGTTACAGTTGATTAATTTTATTTTTATCCCTTTTTTATTTATTAATTTTATTTTTACCCCTTAGCCGGCTGGGTGGCGTGGTTGGTTTGTCGCTGGCCTTTTACACCCAAGGTTGCGGGCTTGACCCCGGCCCAAGTCGGTGGATTTTCATCATGCAGAAAATCGACAGCGGCCATGTCGCATGATTATACGTCATGCAAAAGATCCCTAGAGTGTCTATTTTGCTTGGATGCTCTCGGCAAAATTAAATCCTAGTACAGGTTTCGCATCGTCAAGAGCTCAGGTGCCTCCCACTGTGGAGGAAACTGGGCATCAAAATTGCTTGCTGTAATTGGTATCGCCTATATGGTGTATCGATAAAAAGTGATACTAGCTCCTTGGGGAAGGTACTAAATCTGCAAAGGTTTAAAATACCAATACGCAGCCCCATTAGAAAAAACAATTTACCCCTATTTAAATTTTATTTATTGCTTTCTCATATTTTCCTCGTATTGTTGTTGAGTACATTAAATAATATATTTATGAGCATTTCTTTTCTTTCTGTTGGCTCTTTATTGTAGGATGAATAGGATGCTTTTCGATATTCTTGGCTCTTATGTTGATTTAAATTTTATACAAATTTATTTTAGTACTTATGAAGGCATTATATTATTTCTAAGTAATTAGAATATTTTTCGACACTCTTGAATTATGGTGACTTAGACACTTACAAATTGGTTTTAACACAAGGAATTAACATTAATTCTGACTGTACAGTTTCATTTCTAAATTTTATTTCTTCCCAGTCATTATAAACACACATAAATGAAGCTCAGTGTCTTAAAACTTTGTTTAACTCTCTAATCTAAGCTTTAAAAATAATAATTAACTAATGCGCTTTTGTGGTTTACTTTTTTGTGATTCGTCTTGCTGTTCCTTGCTTATTGTTTAAGTTATATATATAGTTAATAATTCTCTACTATAGAGACAGAAATCATAAGAACATTAAAAATAAATGTAACTAAAAGACAGATATTGAAATTTAAAAAATGGGGAAAGAAAAACCAAGAACACAACAAACCAAAATATAAGTAAATACATATAAAAAGTCAATTAACCAAAATGGAAAACTATTGCGTTTTCTAAAGCTGTCACCGATTTAGGGTGGTGAAGTAGGGTTAAATTTGCTTTATACACCTCAACCTTCCCATTCAGCAGAAAATTTATTCATAATAGAGCAAGACAAAATGCAGAAAAAACCAAAGTTGCTAAATGACTAAAGCCTAACTACAGAGCACTTTTGTAAACTTATATTACTCTAATAAACAATTAATCTAAAATAATAACTATTGTAAAATTACTCAAAGCAACATAATATGGTACACACAATAAACCAATAATAAGTATTAGTTTTTTAATAATCATTATCAATATTTAGTTGTAGATCTAAAAAACCTGCTTTGTTTATATCTAAAAGTAGATTCTTATTAATTTCAAATACTGTGAATAAAAATTAAATTTAGGAGTATAATTTAAATCATTAATATAAATATAATTAAGTCATCAATATTTCTAAAAATAAATTTAAATAAGCGTCTATATTTTAATTTTTAAAATTTTAAGATAGATATAAGCCAGACTATTGCTAATAGGCCTTTCTTGTGGGAGCTCCTTAATTTGCTTGTAATAAAATCCATTGTGAAAAATATTGGTTTCTCTTAATACTAGTTGAATAATTCTATTATATTTTTCATATTTTATTAATTTATTTAAAGAACATTGAATATAAATTTGTTTGAGAGCTTTAATCAAGTTTTCTATTTCTATTGAATTTAAAAGATCTTCAAAGTAATAGCTATGAATAGATTTAATATTTTTGACTTTCATGAACGTAACAACATCTTTACTATTTTCAATAAAAATAGTTTTATTAATGTTGTATAATGTGTCCTGTATTACTTTTTGTAATACTTCCCCCGGTTTTGTAATGCAAGTTTTAAAGTCGTTAGTGACAGTTCTAAATCTAATATATTTTTATAGAATTTTGGATTGAGAAAGAGTGGAGGTGTGGGAATTTAATATCAATAATATTCAATCCTATTTTATGTGAGATACGGTTACTTATATATTTTTTTCTGTCTCGTATAAATTTCATAAATGTGTTATTGTCTTGAAAGTGATTATTACGAATATCATAGTAGTGACTTTTGCAAACTATTGCACAATTACCAGGTACTTTATCTACGTAAGTAATTACAAATTTTATTTTGTAGTTCTAATATTTGTTGTTTAATGTCTTTGAAAATAATATTATCTCGATAGTATAATTCAGTTTAATACGTGTTGGAGCACATTGAATTTAAATTCATTAAACGCTTCAAGCAGAAATCCATATTTAATAACTATTTTAGTGACAAAATTTTCAATATCTTTTAGAATTTTGTGTTTTAATGGCCATGTATTATTGGAAATAATTAATCTAAATATGTGCCTTTATTGAAAATTTCTCTAAGGATTTTGTCTTAACTATGTTTAAATCTCCAGTTATAACATGTTTATGTGATGCTCATTTATAAATCCAGAATAACTCATTTCTTCCTTTTTCCTCTTTTTATTCTTTCAACTTTTAAAAATTCATATGACTATTATAAAAATAATCATTATTATCTTTTTGTTGAATGTATTGTTATACATCTCTTCCAAAATGTATAGAATTCAAACCGTAGGGATATATAGTGTTGTAATATTTTATGAAATGGTTTCTTATATGTGGTGCTCTCTCTTCTAAGAATGATTATATCTATATCTCATCAAAGCCTTATAAATTAAATTTTCTAAGTTCTAATTTATTATTATTATTTTTACTAATGTAATTTTTGGAATTTGATCTTTGAAGGAATGCTTATATTGAGATTATTAGATGTTTGATCTATATATTTATGGTTACATATTTTACAATTCATCATATATATACAACTAATGGTTTTACACAATATAAATTCAGAAGTGGCGTCATATTGATCATTATTTAACATGGGACAGGTTTTATATCTATAACTAGAGAATTTATTGTAAAGAAATCGATTATAATATGCGGATATTGCAAAGTATCCTTATAATATTTTTTATTGTAAAATTTTACTTGTTTATGCAAGTGTAGTCAAGCAGGAATATTCGAATGCTTATGTTCATTCTATGTATAGAGTGGATATCTATCAGATAATTTTTAATATAGTTATTCTGGATAAATTCTGTATTCTAGAAAGCTCTAGTTTCGTAGCATTTCAATGGATAACTAGTAGTATTTTAACTTCATCAAAATACAACGAATTAAATGGGCAGAATGGACGAAAATCGCACCACTAAATAAGTCTTCAATGCTCAACCAATTGGCACACGAAGAAAGAGCAGGCCAAATCTTAGAGGGGTTGATGGCCTCGAAAAAGATCTCTTAGTTTTGAGAACTAAGAATTGTAGAACTCTAGCAGGAAGAAGGCTGGCCTGGAAAAGGCTTCTTGAGAAGGCCAAAGCCCACCCTGGGCTGTCGAGCAAAGAAGGAAGAAAGGAACTCTAGTAGTATTAACTACATTCAATTTTGTAGCTCAATTCAAACAATTCATTGTATCTCCTTTTTTATATTCAATCTTTCTTTTCTCAAAATAACTACAGTTTTGAGGGTTCATAAAGAAAAGGAAGCTACAAAGTTTCTCAACAAAATAACCTTTAACAGTTTATAACAAATCTATTCCTCAGATTATAAGAATAAGAGGCTTCATAACAGGAAAATTAACCAATATAAAAAACTGATATCCAAATAAGTATATAATTCAAAATTTATGGTAACTTATGACAATAATAAACGTACCATAATAGTATATCATATATATTATATAATGTTACTTGACAACAGTTTACAAACTAAATCGAACTCTTTTGCACGAAGAAGCGGTGTTAATTTTCTTGTGAAAGAAAAAGTATTCGTCGACTTTTTTTTCCTGATAATATTTAGATTTTCAAAAATCAAGGAAATTTTGACTCGTCCATTTTTAAACCTCGAATTAATTTGTGCGAGAATAAAATTGAAAAAACTTTTGAAACTTGAAATTTTGGATCTGAAGGAATGAAGGAAATATTTCAAAAAATGCATATGCTTTCGAAGGAAACTTTATGGAAATGAGCCTCTTGTGCAATTGTTTAGTTTCCGGGGAAAAGGATAAAAAAAGATTACAAATTTTTAAATTTGAAGTAAAATATTATTTTCACAAAAAAATCAATCTTTCATTAGGATGTTGAACAAGGCATAGATTTATTGTTAAAGAACCCTCTTATTTAACTGAAAATGTTAAAAAATGACAGACTATTATTTCATAGAATAATACTTGAAAATATTTAGAAAATATAAAAAATAAAATTTGTAAGCTAATGAAATTCAACTCCCTAACTTTAAAAAAAAATGCCTGAAAACAAAACTCGTAAGGGTTCTATTCAAATTTATAACACCCAGCTCTTTTTTTTTTTTTTTTTGCACGCGGTTTTTTTTACCAGAATTTGAAATAACACGGTCCGCCGATATACTTTTTTACACAAAATTTTTGTTCTAGAAAAAAATTTTGAAAATATTTCATTTCATATTTGCTGAAATTTATCAAAAATTTCTCTTCAAGACTTTCATGGATGTTCCATTATTTAACATTTTTATTCTGATTGGAATTTTAAAACCATATTGCTGAAATTTAATTAAATTTAAATTTATCTTTTTAAACTACGCAGAAAAAATTCAAACAATTTCCAAATAAAATTTGTTTTTTTAAGTATTATAATGAATATATATATTTTTAGAGATGAATTTGATGTGAGCAAATAAATTCTTCAGTAGATTCGCCGGTTCGATAACAGCCCTTTTGCATTATCAGTTTATGACATATCACCATGGATTCACCAAAAGTTTCATTTTTTGGGTTTGGGCCAATTTTTGTGTTATTTATATCTAGTAGATTTATGAAATATTGGGAATTCCCAATAATACATCGCATCGGTTAAAAATCACACGCTGTTCATTATTCAACTGGCAATATCAAACCGAATACGATGTTTTTTAAGTGATTTTCTTATAATTAAGACGTTCAATTAAATACGAATTATTAAAATCATAATATAAATTACAAATCAAAATTTAAAGTGCTAATTAGAAAGAAATATAAACTATTTCTGTACGAGTTGCACTTGTCATTGAATTATTTTATGTTGTATTATTTAATGTATTCTGTTAAAACGGAACATGTGGCACGCTTTATAATTTTTTTTATTTAATGTTTCTTACAATTCTTTTGTTTGCAACCTTTGAAAACAAAATGTGTTACAAAAAACTAACTATTTAATTTTTTAAAGAAAAATTAAAAATTTATGAAGGGATTTTAAAATTTTACTCTTCTTACAATAATTGACATAAACACATGAAATTTGATTTACAGGTACGTCAAACTACATATAACAAAAGTTGGCATGTGTTTATTGCTAACATGATTATTGTTTATAAAATAATTTTGTGAATGGTTATTGAAAATTCTTTAAAAAATGTGTTAATTGTAAATTCAACTATTTTTTAAAAAAAAAAAAAGTATTCCCTTGATTGAAAAATGCATACCAACGTTCGTTTCTTGTATTAATAGTAACAACTAGAAAAAATATTAAAGCATTTGGCACAATAGAAAAAGGTCTTATCATTTTAAGGAAGATAAAACAACTTATTTATTCTTTCTGAGATAAATCATTTTATAGTTTTTATTTGCCATTGGGATATGAATAAAAATGAACTTGAAAGATATCACAACTTTTAATTTCTTTTAAATGACAACTTTCAAATTTTTTGGGGTTATATAAAATTATATAAAAAATATTATAGGTTAAAAAATTTTATTTAAATTTTTGACCGATTTTAGCCAATTGAATCGCACTGTGTCTCCTTACAATGCTTATTTTATTTTCTTTATAAATGTGCAATGTTTGATTAAATTTCTAGTGTTTATGTCATCAAAAAAATAATTTTTTTCCTGAAGAATTTGACGAAACTTAATTTTTTTAAAAAATATATTAATTTCAGGGACGTATATATTTTTTTATTGAAAAAGTATTTGATTTTGTTTTTGTAATAGAAACAACGTAACATCGCTTTCTCGGTTCTTTCCACCCGACTCCAGTACACAAATCTTATCAAGATAAAATATGCCTAAATTTTGTTTTTTTTTATGCATTTAATACATACACATAATGTTATCTCTATAAGTTGTCAAAAAGTAATAGGCGCTAAATCACTTTTTAGAAGAGAAGTTATATATATCCACAATATTTTATTAACTGACTTCGGCATCTAAAACTCAATCGATATCATCAAATTGATCGGAGGGCTTATTTTAAATGTTATTTGCGTATATATTAGAAATACGGAAACAAATATTTTTTTCTTGAGAATATTGAGGGTACTATGAAGTTTTTAAATGAATATTTTGGACATTACAATACTCGTCTGTTTCTCTCGTTGATGGGAATAAGGAAATTTTGATAAGAAAACTTGAATTTCCGAGAGAATTGTCTAAATATAATTTTAAATAAGTAAAGAAGAATGAAAACCGCATATAAAATGTAGTTTTGTCTGTAAGAGGAGTCATGGAAAATCAAATTAACGCTAAATCTGAAACTAATCTCTACCGCTGAATCTTGTTGATACAGAGTAACGGAATTAAAAATTTAAGAAATTGCTTTATTCGATTCAACAAAATTCATATTTTTATATAGTTTTTTTGCATTTGTTGTAATTAATTATATATTTTATGTATTTGCTAGAGAGAGCTCTGAATATATACAAGTTTATATAAAATAACTAAGCTTCTTTCTGCAGAAGATAAATTATTCATTTGAATTTTTATTCTATTTATTAGAGTCGTAAAATAATTTTAATGCTTTTGAATATACCATATCTGATATTTTATTATTTGTATATACCTAAACATTTAGTTAAGAAAGTATTTTTATCAAAACATTTCTATTTTAATTGAAACTAAAATAACTTAAGGGACAAATAATTTTCTATTTTTACCATGAAGCATTATTAATTAGAAATAACAGCTTATTTTTGATTCTGTGAGTTACAAATAGGATCTTACTATTAATGACTTGAAAAATTGTTAACTGCTTTTAAAGTAACTTTAAGAACTCTGCGGCTTAATTTACCTAAGAAATAACGCTGTATGTAAATAATATACATTTACTAAGAGACAACTGCAAATAACAATTCTTTCTTTCATCTGCAAATTTAATATTTTTTTTAGTATTGCAGTAGCTCAGTATTTTTAAGAAGATTTTTTTTGGTAGTGGTTGGTTGATAGGTAAGATGAAAACTGAATTAAAATTAGTTGATTCGGGACTCATTCGCTAGAGAGTTTCGTAAATCGTAAGTTTGGATCAAAGTATCAAAAAGAGTTCTTGAATGCTCAGAAAATTTACATATATGTGTATAATGTGATTTTATAAGTACATGTATTTTTACTCTGTGACTCATTGACCAGATCTTTTAGGTATTTATTCACAAAGTGTGCTCCTCTTTTTGTTAAAGTATCCGAATAGATTTAAAAGGTGTTTCTTAGGTGTTAATGTTAAGGCCGTTAGAAAAATAAGAAATATAAGTATTGAAGAAGAAGGAATAATATAGGAAACTAGGGAATTTTATGGCTTTTTCCTAATATATTCCCTTTATCAAAATTATAAAAATATATTTTTTAAATGTGTTTTTTGAAGACGGAAATTTTCAGGATAATTTGAACACGAAAAATGAGATATCTCCAAAAGAACCCAATAAAATTCCATGAAATTTATAACTTATGCTATAAGCCTTTTAGAGTTTAACACACAGTATAGGTTTTAAGGTCATTTTACAGCATTTTTAGCCAAGAACTTAAGGTTATTTTGACGTAAAATCATTAATGTAAAATTTGAATGCTTATGAAATATTTATTTCGTAAAATATTTTTTACCCGGCGGTTTGTTATTTTTCAGATGGATCAAGAAGTATGCCAATGAAATTAGAACTACAATATGTCCTATGTATTTTTATTTAAGCTGTTTTTCTTAGCATTGAAAATTTTGCTAAAATTTTGAAAAATAATATTTTTCTCAAACACAAGGGGTGATACATGTTACCTATTTAATAATTCTGACTCTTTAAATCTTTTTATGTTTTTTAAAACAAAATTATTCTGAAAATTAATTTTTGGAACCTAGTTGGATGCCTTAAGAGATGACATCATTTTTCCACCTTGATTTTGTTTTTATGACCCAAGACCCAAAGTAGAGAGATATAAATTATTTTTAATCGTTAATATTAGACTGAAGAGGATTTTCTAAAAAATATTTCCCTTTAGAAAATTTAATCGAATTTCATTTATATACTCCTTAATTGTACTTTAGAGGGGGACTGCGTTTTTTTCCCCTGATGTTCCTAAAGTATTTTAATGCATACTGAAAGAAATAAAAAATCAAGAAAAAAAACTAACAATTAAGAAAATTCAGCTCACTGTATTTAAAGGTAGGAGGTATAAATATTGTTCATCTAATGAAATGATTAATTTTAATTGAAAATAAGTGATTTATACCTGTTTGAGAAAATATCTTTGGAATAAAAATAGGATTGTCATATGAACATCACAAATGACAGCAGAATAATCGATGGTAATGTTAGCTGGAGAAATACAAACAGAACATTTTATCGATGAATCGTAATACAAGAATGGAATACACAAAGAGAGAGAGAAAAATAAGCCTATAATTTGCTTTGAATGTCTCTTCTCTTGTATAATATGGACTAATAAAACAACTTAATCATAGGGAAAGGATACCTTTTTAGCGTAATTTGTTTGAGGGAACTTCTTGTACTTAATAAATATTCAATGAAAATTCATGAGTGGTATTTCACTCTCTGATTTAATAAACGTTTGATTCAATAAAGTTATGTGTAATTTGGAAATATTTCTTTTGTCATTTTTTCTCATTTATTCGAAGAATCTCCCAAAATTTTTAAATATATTTCCAAAAAAAATGTAATGCCACTTAATCTTAATAACTAATTATCATCTAATCAATGAATAATAATTTTAATAGTTACATATTTCAGATTTATTCTGTATTTAGTAAAAGAGTAAATATAATAATTTGTTCCTATTTATTTTATTGGATGACTAGGAATTGTTTTATTTTTTGAATGGAATACTTTAAGTCAAGAACAATTAATTTGATTTAAATAACAGTTAATTTAATTTTTTATTAATTTTACCCTTGAAGGGCTATAACTAATATAATTACTGCAAATAATATTATTATAGCTATTTTTTTATTGTTATCGCAATTCCCTAGAATAATTTTAAAAGGAATCATCAGAGACAGCTCAAATGAATTTTACACTACTTTTGTGTTTTCTTTTTATATTAACTGTTCGTTTAGATACATCAGATGATCACTCCTTATTTATAATTCAATTGAATTCTACTCTGAATGTCAGCATATACTAGCGTTAATTTTCTAATTTTGGGTTAAGAGACTGAGAATAGAAGAGAAAAACCTACATATAAATTTATATTTGTTTATGTGAAGGTATAGAAAAACCGATTAACATTACATAAGAATATGCAATTTTCAATTACATGATGTATACATTAAATGAAGAAGTATTATTGCAATCGATAATATTGTAAACCTAAATCCATTAAAATCGATAATTGATTTCAAATTCAATTTTAATAGAGGACTTAATCAGATTAACTTGTAAATTATTTTTTCTAATTTTCAATTATTTCTTTGGAAATCGAAGAAATAATATAAAAGATATTTAAAAAATAGATGTCTTCGAACAATTTTTTACCACAAGGAAATCTTGTTTAATTCTTTAAAAAAACCTAAACTTATAAATTTAGTAAAAGGAAATGCACACTCACATAGAGGAATATAGGAATTATATGGGACAGTTTTTAGTCACACACATTATACAACAAAAATTATGCTATTAAAATTAACAGTTTTCATTAATTTACTTGGAGAATCCCGAGTACAGTAATATCAACTTATAACAATACACAATACAATACACAATGTTAAATTAAGGATAACACAACAATTTTAAAAATCTTAGCTAACGCATTTCTTATGCTATGTTTCTTCTTTTTTATCCGTTCTTTTTTATAGAAAAATCACATTTTTGGTTTGTGTCTTTTAATTTATTACTAAATGAAAAAATTTTTTTATCGAGATATTTCATCAAAGAAGCGAGTGATGATAACCAATTACTCGGCTTTCCGAGATATTTTTTGTAATTTTTTATTTCCTGTGGTTTGATAAATACAAATATCTGATCATCTTAATGAAATTTTCAGTCGGAGAAACAGTAATGATTTCTTTGAAAAAGTGTAGAGATAATTTGATCTAAATAAATAAAATAATTCGACGATTTATTTGATAAACTGATAGAAACATAATTCTGTTAGACTAAAATACACCAGCGATTTCAAAAAGTGGTAAAAGATGCCAAAGAAAGTTGTTAATGAGAAGGCTCATTAAAAATAAGTCTGCCTTTGTTGCTAACAAGTAAAAATATCTGCAGCTTTACAGTAATTGAGGTGATAAATGTTACTTAAAATCCACGATTTTATTTCTAAGCACTTCTCTATCCTTATAGTCCAATGCATTAGAAAAGGGGCTCTTAACCTTTTCGATATGGCATTCCTTTTTTTGTACAAATATTTTGTGCGGCCCCATTAGCATTGCGAAATCTTAACACTCGCTTGAATACTTCTGTATGTGTTTTATTTGTGGTATATTAATAATTCGCTGGAATAAATATCCTCAATAAGTTTTTACTTTGAATATAGTAATACAGAAATTTTAATCAAGTAACAAAAATTTAAAAAAACAAACATACAATGTAATTACATGGTAAATTATGTATAAACTATAATCTGTTTATTTAGAGTAATCATTTTGTGTGTGTGTGAGTTAACTTCTGAAATCATTACCTTTTTTTTAACAATGGTTTATGCAAGATTTAAGCATCAATGCAAAAAATGTGCTTCATTTTTTTATAATTACGTTATTAATTCTTGAAATAATAGTCCTTGAAATACTTCTTCCTTAATATTCTTCAGATTTGATCGAAGAATATAATATTAAAAAAAATATACTATACTTCAAAATATACTTCTAAATATACTATTAAATTATTATTATTATTATTACTAGCGAACAAGTTATTTTGTGCAAAAAGATATACCAAAAATCCTAAAATCAGAACTGATTTAGAATTTTAAAGAGTTTATAGTTAGTTGTTATATATGAAAGAGGTAAAAACTAAAGAGCGTGATTTTTATTTGTATTTTTCCTCGAAAAACAAGCATTTCAGAAAATAATAGAAAATACGTTCATGAATATATGTAACAGTAATTATATTGGGAAGAAATTTATTACTAAAACAGAATTTCATTGAAATATTTTTTCCCTTTATTAAAAATATTAGAAGATTTTAGTAAATAGTTGCTACACACACACAAAGTGAAAATATTTTTAAAAAAATACTTTAACCTATTAAATTGGCTTAAGAATCATTTGACCCACAGGGTGTTCTCCCTCAAAATTGAGGTGGAACCGAACAAAATTATACTGTCACTTCATGGTGCTCAAAACTAAGGCTAACTGCAGGCGTAAAAATCTAGCCCCTAGCTGCGATGAATTTCGTGGACCTTGATCTGATGTTACTGTCGATCAGGTGGCATAAGTAACAACAACAAGAATCATTTTCAAAATAAAATATTTAAATTTGAACAAAACAAATAATATAAAAAGATCTTTGTATTTTCAAACTATAATTAAGAACATAAAAATTAACGACAAAATTAATTATAGAAATAAAAATTCTGATATGTTAAATTAATAGAAGTTAAAATAAAATTCATTTCATTCTATAGTGTTGGGATGGCTCATTGCTTTATTAGTAAAGGTTAAACATTAATATAAATGTCAGAGGAGTTTTTGCAGCCCATTGAAGGGTTTATGTTAACACAATTGGAAATTTCTTTGCATTTTATTTTTACTTATTACTTACATTTTGAATCTAAAAGGAAAAATAATTCTGGTTGAGAATTATGAAAGTGGTTGAATGTGGTGAACACACGGTGATTAGTAACAATAGACTGATTACGATTTTAGTTAGTTTAAAATGTGATCAATTGTTGTACAAAAATGGCAACAGGCTGGCTGTTAAAATTCTAAGTAGTCTAAACTATATTTTTCCAAATTTTCTTGTTTTCATTAAATTCGAATATAAACAATAATGAAAAACTTTTAAAGTAGTGGAATTTAAAGTTATAAGCAAATTCAGCTTTAGTGTTTTATTCACATTTTGTCTCTCAGTATTTTGGTAATGAGGGATATTGATAACAAAAAAAATATTATTTTAAAATAATAATTGATATTTTTTAATTTCAAATGCAAAATGAAAAGTAATTGATGTTTGAAATTTGGTATGAAATGGAGTTAAAGCTAGTTAGAAAAATGAGAAAGTTCCCATGGGAAATAATTCTTGTCAAATGTTATTACAAATAATCTCTCGAGTTTATAAATATATTATATAAAAAAAGACAAAGTGTATATCAAATGTTTAGACTTAGGGATAACAGAAGGCATATGAAAAACATTCAACATCTCTTTTTCGTCGATTAAATTATGTCAAAGGACGTTTTTCAGTCATAAAATATATTTTTTGCCCAAAAACTTCAGTGTAGAAAAAATGAATTGCAATAATCAGATTTTTATTTGAATTTATTCGATCATCTCAGTTAGTGTAATTGAAATGTAGTTAATCCGTAATTTAAGAATATTTATTCTGAGTATAAAACAATAAATGGCTTTTACTATAAGAGAGAAAAAAAGGTGTCTGTTTTTATGTTAGTACAGGGGAACAATCCCATTTTTATAATAAAATTACTTTTATTATGTCTTTTTATTAATATGAGATGTTATAAATTTCAAACTAACTCTCTTTATGGGAATAAATTAGCATATACTTCATTTCTTAGATCTCTATTAAGGTGTAATTAAATATTAAGGGCTAAAAGATGAAATTTAAAAAGAAATAATTTAGCATTCATATTAGTAGGTGCAAAAATATTGAAGCATTATATGGATAAACATAAAAATGGTAGCAAAGTTTCCTTACCGAGTTTTGTAGCTCGCGTTTGCGACAGTTGTAAATATAAGGCTTTAGTTAAATTACCGTTGTTAAAAAATTATAAACTTACTTTTCTTTAATTTTGTTTTAACCTTCATCATTTATAGATTATTCTAAGCAAGCACTCGAATTTCAATCAAATAAGAGGAATTAAAATTACGACTAAATTAAAAAAAGTATTTAAGAAAATACTTACTTCTGGCTTAATTAATGCCGAATCAGAACCTCAGATAAGAACTTATTTTAGCAAAATTATTAATTATAAAGTCAACGAATGTTTTAAACTGAGAAATAAACTCCAAATGTGGATACAAATGTTACTTTATTTCTATTCCTTATATAAATATTTAAAAGAATTAAGAGTAGTGTTTACTGACAATATTCACTTCTAATGTAACGTAAATGCATACTAAAATATTTTAATCACTATATAAAAATAATGCTTGGCAATCAGATTGTGTTTTAAAATGCATTATTGAAATACACGAGAAAACTTACTTACATTTTCAACCCGAACCTTGTACTAACTAACAACAATATATAAAAACTTGCTTCTATTATTTTTGTATTATTTAACCGGATACTCTAAATTGCATAAAAAGGTTAATATTTAAAGTTAATAATCATCATTAAGTTTACGGGTAGATATATTAGTAACGGCAAAAGAGGTTTTATCTATAGAAATTTCAGCAGAAGCGCAAATACTTTGGACTGATCATGTTAAAGAAACACAAAAAATTGAAACTAATTTTCTCTTCACCGAAAAATTGTGCCTAATTATATCGATATCCGTAACAATCCACTATTCTTCGTTATTATATTCTTTTAATTTTCTTTAGGATAATATTACTTTGTTAAATTAGTACATATAAATAATTAAGTTATTTTTGGAGAGAGGTAAATTATTCTATAAACGTTGGATAAAGAAACGAAAGACCAAATTAAAAAAATTCTGAATGTAATCGAGAATTAGATTTTAAACAATAATTATAATAAATTAATAAAATTGTTTTTGTTTTAAAAATTTTGAGCAAAATAAAGGTGAAGTATTGGAAACTATACACTTTTGGAATTTTCGTATTAATTTCCTGCTGTGAAAACTAAAGGTGGTTATGTTATAAGAACTCTAAATTTAGTATTATCCTCAGAGGTGAAGGGTTTTTACTTCTCACAGATTTTTCTTTTGTTTTATTTCAATTAAGTATAAGATTTTTACTGACTGAATGATTAATTAAACTATAAAATGAAGAAAAAAATCATACTAAAAAAAGTCTAAGCATGTAGTTAACTTTCATAGAATTTTCAGAAAATAGTAAATGATATTAAATAATTATGTAAAGGCTATTTACCTTTATGGTGCACCAGATGAGCAGTGTAGTGAGAGAAAGCAATAAATTCAGCCGAGCACTGCTTGCACCTGAATTTTTGGTCCTGGGCAGAATTCCATAATCCTTCTTTCAAGTTTGCCAGTGTTACCTCCCATGGTAATAAAGCTATTGGTTGCTTTATCTTTGAAGATTCATTCCAGGGCCTGAAAAATTCAGATTACTTGCCAATTGTTGCAAATCTATGGTATAACAAAGCGTTTAGGAAGTTTAAAAATTCACAAATGCTGAAAATATAGGACAGGGAAAAAATAAGTTATGTTCGTTCAATTTGTAACTAATCTGAAACGAACACTGATATTTGTTTCTTTGCCTCAACCTATCCTCTTACCAAACCTCTGTTCTACTTTCCAGGAATGAGGCAAAAACTGTATGAATAATCTCCTTTACTCAAAACAGTAGATAGTCTGTAGAGCACTGTGAAATGAAGCTACTCTGTTGGGAAATAATTTTACTGAAAAACAATGCAATAAAACAACCTTAATACTAAAATTATGATTCCAGTAGGAAGGCAGGCTTCACATGCATTGCCCGAAATCTCTCTTTTCTGTTATCTAAATAAATATTCAAGAACATACACAAATTTTTGAGCTAGTTAAAACAGGTTAATCTTTTCACTTCAAAAAAATAAAAATTAAATAATTAATAAATTTAATAAATTTTATTCAGGTATATCTTCCACGTTTTAAGACAAAGTCTCCTCTGCTTTAAAAAAACATAAAAAGTCGATTATTCGAGATAAATGATACATATATCACCATTTTATTTATCAAATGCCTGGCCATTGACCATCAGGCCGTTAGGCAACGAACTCTCCAATATTTTTTTACAATATAGTCCAAACTTTTAAGTGCAGAGCACACGTCAAGATGAGCAGCGTCCATGACTTGTCCAGCAGCACACAAAACACAAAAAGGGGAGTCAGTCAGGTTACATATATCACCATATGACAATAAAATTCTTAAATAAAAATAAGAACCTTAGTAGCTGGATTGTGAAATTTGATTCTTATACATCGCCGATAATAGGTAAAAATTGAAATATACCTTACCTGTGTGTGTACCGGCATTATATATTAATATTTAAAACAACAGCACTCCCATTCTATATTTCTAATATGTATGAGTTAAGATTAAAATATTTGTTTTAATGAAATAAATAACAAGTAATTTAAAATATACTTTTCTCTTTTGTTCAATAATATTCTCATGACTGGGAATTATACTTATATTCTGGAGTGAGTGTTTACCAATGAAGCAATACTAGGCTTTTGGGCGACGGGCTTTTTGACTTTGAATCAAGGTCAAGCAAAGAGGACGACACCTGAGCTGGCACTCCTCTCTCCGAAATTCCATACTACCCCAAGGGAGGAAGTATCGATAGATTCAAAGAGCATCAGCCTTTGCAGACGGTGGGTCTTCAATTGGCACAAAGGCTCGAACTCGTAACGCACCGGCCACGAGTCCGTTACCATGACCACTAAGCTACCACAGTCTACACTAGATTCTGGAAAGAAAGAAATCAATTAGAGGTAAAAATTCTGTCTTATAAGAGTACTCACTTGGATAAAAGGCATTCCAGTTACCGAGTTATGTTGAATGGAGACTTATAATAGAAAAAAAATATTTAATATAATTGACCAGAGAGAAGAGATTGTACTATTACAAAAGAAAATCCATAAAAAAATACCTTACATATTCCTAGATATAACTTTACTAATATTAACTCCTTTCTTTTCCTTCTACAACTAACATTATTATTTGATTTTGAAATGTCATAAAATAATTTTCCTTTTTCAAAATTTATACACACATTTAGTATCTATATATTCCAAATTAATTAATTAATTAATTAAATTAGTAGTTATAACACAACTAGGGTTAATATCTTCATTTGCTCATTTTTTAATCAAGGGATTACGCGCTTTTATAAGTAGATTTTAAAGTAAAGTATATTCTAATTTCAAATTGCTGATTCTATAAGTAATTTTAACATTATTTGGATTTACTTTTTACGAAATGATAACTCTAAAATTCGTGTTCCCTTCTTTAAAAATGCTCTCTGAAGCTGTAATATTAATATATCTCTGCTGATATACTTGATGTAGCTTGAGACGTAAATTAATTTTCTGAAACACCTGATCTATGCTTGAAATTTTGTATTGAGAATATTTTTCAATAGTTAACATTATAAGTTAAATTTCTATACCGCAAAAAAGATATATATAAAACCTTTTTTAAGAAGCATTCATTCAACCAATGTAGTTACTTACAACTTGATTGTTGGGATTTGCATAAAAGACGCCCTAAGACCAACCGGGCGCCCTAGCGTAAGCATACGATAATTCAATGTTTCACTAAAACGACGGACTAATCTTTCACTAGCCATTGCTAAATCTTCTTAGCTTTGAACTCAGCCCTAGCCTGAAGCCGATAATGAGGAAAAAAAATAAAAGAAATAAATGTATACATGCACATATAATACAGATACAGAGAAGAGCTTTAAGTTATCTATGTTTTTTATCCAGCGATGAATGATTTCATCTATGATGCTGAAAGAAATGAATATCAATTGGTAATCATCTTATATTTGCGGTGAAAAATAAACGATTTTTTTCCACAATGATTAGCGTTCACGTTCTAATTCGATAATCCACGCCCATTCATAAATAAATTTAGGGCTTATCGATATCTCTAGCTTCTATTTAACAGTTATCCGTCCATGTTTAAAACATAGTCATGCGCTTAAATATGTCCTCGAGACTTGTTTTTTATTGGTTGATCTGTTTTTTAATGTGCTTGATTGTAGGGCATGATCGATGTATTTCTTTGACGTTTTAGCGAGAGAAACAACTGCCAATTGAACTTGACAGCTCATGTAGTGCACTTTTTAACCCTTTTGATTCTAGACGCTTAATTTTGCTTTCGTTCTTTTAGATTTCACTAATGAATTAATTAGACAAGTAATGAACACCTTTTCATACTGCGAAGCGTTTTCTAGAAGTAATTTTACATAAACATCTCTTGAAAAGATTCCAAAAATTTTTATATACACATTCAGTTTTTCCGCAAGATAAATTACATTTTGCTTGCTGTTCATAAAGATATTGATTGTGCTGTGAAATTAAGTTAAAATATTTTCGTGTTTTTATACTTAAATCGTTATTTAAAGTTCCTACAAATAGTGTTCTTAACTAAGTATTCCAAGCATCCTAAATTTTTTTAAAAAAAATTTCTTCTTTTTAAGGTATTTCTTAAGTTTTGAAAATAAAATGAAATGAATATTTGCAATTTTTTTTTCAGGATATTTTTGGGAAGTATAAAATAAGCACTATTCTTTGTAGTGTATTATCATTCGGGATATAAGATGCACGTATTTTAAAAAGAAATTTTTAACATATGAGCGATACATAGCAATGAATGATGAATAAGAAGAATATTAAAAATTTCTTGCAATGAATTTAGATACATTTTTAAAAAAATGAAATAAGTTTGTAAAAGCTTTGAAAATGCTTTCAAAATTTGGCATGAAATTATCTTAAATAAAAATTTTATACGTATAAATATTTCATTAATTATTTCCTGTAAAGGCAATTGTATGCGTGCTATATAGCATCAAATTACACTTTTCAAATTTGTACACTTTCCATAGGTTATAGAAAATTAGTATTCCTAGATTAATAGATGCATCTGGAGGCTTTTTGTTCTGAAAATTCAGTGTTTTTTTCATGAAAAATACTTATAAAATGATGTATGTTGTCCAAATAAAGAATTCCGCAGTGAGGGAAAACTTTTTGATAATTTGAAAACGAACTGTAAAAAAAAATACGCTTTTCAGAATTCCTTGTATTTAACACAATACATTCAGAGCTGCCCTACAGTTTTCTTGTTCGTAAGATGCATGAAAAATATTGTAATTTTTAATTTGAATTTACCTATAGAGATATAGTGACTTTAATATTATTTAAAAGCATTTGAAAAAGTATCTTACAAATAATGGGGTGGGGGGATTTTTTTACAAGTAATACTGTTTAAACCAGATGAGATTATAGTGTATTGTAAATCTCTTGTATTTGCTAAAATTAGTTGAGCCTCACATTAAAATATCATGTTTTTTTCCTTTAAGTAAATCACATTATTCTTAATTTAGAAGTGCTTTCATAAAAAAATTTCATACTTTTATTTTAAATTGTCTGTAATATTTCGGGGTTATATATAGAAACATACATATCCAATGGATTGATTGTAACAAACAGAGAGGTCTTTAATATAAAATAATTATATTTTACACATTGCGTTTAAAATACAAACTTATTTAAATTTATTGAGAGATAGTTTATAAAAAAATGAAAATAAATTTCCTTATGAAAAGAAAATTTTAAAATGGAAGATCACGTGTTCAATTTTTAATGAATAAAATCTGTTTTCTTTCATTCCAGTAGTTCTGTATAACGTATTTCAGAAAATATAATTTTTGTTTAATTTTTGGAAATGCGTCTGAATTCATTCGTCTTTCTTTCAGTATTTTAAAGAAAATTACACATTGCGTGATTTTTTCTCATATGCGTGTTATGATAGGACACAGATTGATTTTGCGTGTCATTTAATCAATATCAATTGGTTCCAATAGCAAAATAACGAACATGCACTGTCCTATACCTGTTTACTCAGGTCAATTATAGTGTATGTGGATTTGGAGAGCTTTTGTTTACTCACAGATGCACACGTACGGTTGATCTGTTTGCTTAGTCTCGGATTGCACTCGTACTGAAGACTGTTTATTTAGTCTTAGATTGCACACCTTTAAGAATCCCGAGAGAATATGTGGGGCATGCATTCGAAAATGAGTATATCGTAATGATTTCATTGGCTCAAACATGTGGCATGACAAGTCGTTTTTTTTTGCTTGCAGCAGTGGCGCTAAATACACATGAATTTATTTAACTTTGATTTAGCCAGATTCTACGTAACGTTGAGTGCTACTGAAGTGGGAAAGTAAATTTAGTTATTTCTGTTTTGGGGTACTTTTTTCGTTATAATTGTATTTTAGAGGAGCTATTTTATGGAACATAAATACAAACCAATTCTTTGTGACACACAATCTCTCCCTCTTTCTCTCTTTGTTTGTATGTATTATAAATATATTTAAAAAAATTGCATATGTTAACATATGTGTTATTATGTACGAACTTATCACTGGTAACTGAGAAATAAATTTTAAAAAAAATCAAAAGAGAATAAAATTATTTTTCAAAGAACAAACAAACAGTCCCAACTAGATTAATTATTTAATCAAAAGGCTTGTACTTGTACGAATAGTATTTACTTTTAATTTTGAAAGGTATTCGTATTAAATTCTACATCACTTAATGAATGTAGTGATTTAATGAAATTTCTTTTGGAATAGGATTTAAAAGTGCCGAAAACAGCGAAAAATAAAAAAGCTCTATAAAGAACTGTTATTCGCAATGAAAAGATGATTCATTTTCCCCTCTTTTTATCTTTCTCTTTAAATTTTCCCTGTATTTCCTTTTTCTACATTTGTAACGAATGGTAAAAAGACGGACAATAGTGCACCTTCTCCTGACAGTGTAATTAGTCAGCCTGCCAGCTCGGTGAAGAAAGCCGATGCCAATGTCCACGTGCGAAAACCTCTCGTTATTTGAATAGTATTAACTTTTTTGATGTCATTGTAACTGTGCTCATTATTTAAAATTATTTCAGCTAACCGCCGTAGTAATTTTTGAGTGCAGTTTATAAATGGCGCTCACCGTGGGGCTTTTCTGCAAAGCTTTTAAATCGAACGATAAATTACATGTATGAAAACTACAAATACGGAAAAATGGCAATTTACATTGAAGCTTGCGAATCTGGATCAATGTTTGAAAATATTCTGCCAAACAACATAAATGTGTACGTTCCAACGGCCGCTCATTCTGAAGAATCCTCTTATGCCTTCTAGTTTGATGACAAGAGGGATACTTACCTCGGAAACTCATACAGTGTCCACTGGATGGAAGATTCTGATCAGGAAGTGTTGACCGAAGAAACTCTTCAGAAGCAATTTAAGGTTATAATGGCGGCAAACTTAAAATTATTAAGTTCAATTTCTGAACACCAAGTTCTCTCTCTCATAAGGAACTTTTATAGTAGTTTCTGAAATTTTAGGTGCCGGCAACGAAGAAATTTTGGATTATTAGAGAATTTGGATTGTATATTTCCTACTGGGAGATTAAAAATTTTGGATTGCATACTTCCTACCGGAAAATTAGATATTTTGGATTGCATTTGTCTTCACGGAGCATCAGTTAAGTTTTCTCTTATTTTGTTTACTGATCCATTTACATTTGTTAATGTACTTCCTGTAGCGATAAATAACTTTCAACTACGGGAAGATGAAGGACAAGAACTTCCTGGTTCTCAGAGTGCAGAACAAGACAGCTTGCTTAAAAATCCTCACTCCATCTTCAAAGTATGGGAAGAAGCTACTTCTTTTATCGAACTTAACATCAACATTGAAAACATTCCATCAATTTCAATGCCTCTCAACCGGATGAATCCAGCCAGGAAGGAGTTGTTAAAGAAAGAGCTAGATTCTTTGTTACAACAGGGTATCATTGTAGAATGTGAGTACGCCTCTACCGTTGTAAAGGGCCCGATAGCCCATCCATTACACCATTGTTTTGATTCCAAAACCAAATGGCAGCATGTATCTATGCACAGACTACCAGAAGCTGAACGTTCAAACCATTCCAGATAGTTACCTTTTGCCTCGGATGGATGACTTGCTTAATGAAGCTTAGCTACTCCAGTGATGCCTCTCAAAAAAGGGGCAAGATCCAGGAAAGACAATTCTGCTGTTTCCTCATGGAGGACGATGCTTAGAAACCAGAGGGGGAGGGGGTTACCAATGGCAAAAAGGCAGACAATAATGAGCCCTCTTTTGACAGCGTGGACACTTAATCAATCAGTCTGCCAACTCGGTGTAGAAAGCCAATGATAATGTTCGCGAGCGAAAACTTCTCGTTATTTGTATAGTATTAACTGTTTCAATGTAATTGTAACTGTGCTCAATTTGAATGCGCCATTATTTAAAGTTATTTGAGCTAACCACCGTAGTAATTTTTGAGTGCAGGTTATAAGTGGTGCTCAACGTGGGGCTTTTCTGCAAAGTATTTAAATCGAATGATAAATTACATGTATGAAAAGAAAAATGGTAATTTACATTGAAGCTTGCGAATCTGGATCAATGTTTGAAAATATTCTGCCAAACAACATAAATGTGTAAGCTATAGCGGCCGCCAATTCTGAAGAATCGTCTTATGCCTGCTACTTTGATGATAAGAAGGATACTTACCTCGGAGACTCTCACAATATTCACTGGGTGGAAGATTCTGATCGGGAAGTGTTGATCAAAGAAACTCTTCAGTAGCAATTCAATGTTATACATTCAAAAAGGGAAATTATAAAATAATCCCATTTACGTTGAAGATTTAAATTTTATTTTTAAAAAGTGATTATTAAAATTTTAAATGGAATTTAAAGTTTGGCAAAATTAGATTTCAAAAAATTATCTACATACTTATCAGTGATGAAATAGTGTGAATATTGAAAGTTATAAGATTTTTTGAAGGCATTTTGAATTTTCCTGTATGACTGGTATTCGATAACTTTATAAAGAAATCGCTTTTGTTTTTGAAACTTTGTTGCATAAACAGAAAAAAATACATACCTTTTCCGTATAAATATAATTAGTATAATATTCATTGAAGCCTGGTAGCTGAGTGGTAGTATGTCGAGCTTCCACACCACAGGTCCGAGGTTCAAACACCGGGTTGTGTGTGGGCAAGGTGGACTCAGCCTTTCATTCCTTCAGTGGGTCGATAAATGAGAACCAAGCTTGTTCCTGGGGACTACACATTAGGGGTTTCGCTTCAGGCTGACCCCCTGATCGGGACATCTGCTCATGCGCCTCAGCGCTCAATGGTCAGGTATACTGAGATGGGCACAGTAGGCCTTGCCCCTCGTGGGCTGTTGCGCCACTGAGTTTAGTTTATAATTATCATTCATGATTTTTTTAAGAGATTGAATATAAAGCTCTAAATTTTAGTTTATTTTTCATTATAAGCATGCATATACTATAAAATAACTGATCTTAATGTGAAATATAATTTGGCTGTATAAACGATATTCTGCATAAGTTTTCAACAACTTAAGCATTTTAAGAGATATATGGAAATGACTTATATTGCTAAAAATTTATTTTAACCATGAATATCAATTACATTACGTAATCTTCATTACAGAAATGAGACACCAGCGAGCTCTGGTGAGGGGAAAAACGTAAAATATATTTGAAAAATGATTGAACAACTTACAAAGAAGAAATTGTGGATATCAACAAGATGAAAAATTGTTATTTTTTAATTGCTACTTAGTATTCAAGGGTTTATACTTATTTCTCGGTAAATCGTTTAATAATTACCAGTTAATGCATTCAGAATAGATAAAAGGTAGGAATATTGGAAGATCCTACGGTTATAGAATGTGACTTTTCAAAGTTAATAAAGGCAAGGGGCATGCACTATATATATAAGTGAAGGAACTTCGTGATTCATTAATCATGTGTGTGTGTATGTGTGCTGTCAAAAAGATGCGTGCCCACTGAAAGAAGAGACGGAAAGAAAGTAACAGAGGCGTAAGTTATCTAATAAAAAGAGGAAGAAAGTATCAATAATTCGTATGATAACACAGTGAGGAACACGACGAATAATGATTGGGTCACAGACCAAAGTTGACTATGATGCAAACTAATTGAGTACTTGAAAAGGCATTCCTTTTTATCGACCCTAACTTGTCAACAAATAACTATTATGGATAAAAAAAAAGGAATTATCTTACTGGTAAAAGAAAGAATAAAGGATGTGCGTGAATTTTTGATACATTATTCTGGAAGAAAGAATTAATGATGAAATTTATATATGAATATCGTATCTGAGTACTGGGGATTTTCATTTGAATGTATTTCTAAGTAATGTTCTGAGTAAAAGATGGATTGAGTTTGCTGTGATTTAGATTTTAAGTAAGCTATTTTCGTTAATTATCTTAGTATAACCTATTGATATACTTAAGGGAAGAAAAACATTTATCTCTCATTTTCTTTACTTATATTATTGTGAGTGCTTACCTTGTCCATGGCGAAAAAATGTTTAGACTATGTGCAAGTAATTTTATGTCAATACATACTAATTTTGACTCACATATTTAATCCCTTTACTGGTTTGCCCGTACACCGCACAGACTACCAGAAGTTAGCTGAAACCGGTTTGCCATATGCTGTACGGGCACTGATATTTTCTTCTTTCTATCTTTGATTTGAATGTATTTTTAATTCTTACTTGAGATTATTATTGCCAGTGTTTTTAAGAGACGCAGTTTGTCTATGGTACTGACATGCTTTTCGTACGGGATTTTCTTTGTGGTGAAGGCGGGAATTTTTCTTTGAAGTCAGGAATTCAGATTCTTGAAAATTTCCATATTGCACCATGCTTAAAATTATGTGTGTTTATGCATATACACAAACACAAAACCTTCAGTCGTTTGAAGAGGTACGAAAAGGAAAATTTTGTGAGTATAAGAGGTATTCTTTTAAGTTATATAAAACATTCTTCCTGGCAAGCAAAGTGTACTTATAAAAGGGGGAAATGTAGGGGTTTTTGTGTTCCACAATTAAAAAATAAAAAATAGCGTAAAAACTTTAAAATTGAAAATAAAAATAAAGTTCTCTTATTTTCTTATTTTATTAAATATTATGCTTAGTTATATGTAATAAAAAATTATCTTTTTTAAAACATTTTGGGCAAAAAAATTGATCGATTAAGGGGTGAAATGAGTTTGAGGACACATGGAAGGAGTTGATCATATTTCAATATAAACTTCAATAATTCACACAAGCTGAGTTTTTACCTTGTCGGTTTAGTATTACATCATATTCTGTAAGCTATTATGTTTATAAAATATATCATATGAAAGCTATGATTGTTTGTAAAATCATCCAGATTCTAGGAATTAGTTTATTGCTGGGGAGATTTAAATGTTTGAAGAGAGAAAATTTCATGCTCTCTCTGCTTTCTGCTTTTAATTACCAAAGTTAAAAAATCTTTTCTTATATAAAAAATATTCGAGTCTGTAAAGAAATTGCCTAACAACTTGAATGCTTAGAATCGTGTCTACTTGAAAGTCACACATTATACCTCTAATTTTGCGATATGAAGGCAAAGTGGTATATATATATATATAAGCACTAGGGTCTCATGAAAATGTTTATTTATCTTTTTAATTTAAATGTAATGAAAGGAAATACTTATATTTTGAGTTGTCTATTTTTTATTTTAATAAATATGTTGAAAACTGCATAATATATGTACAATTTTAATTTTAATTCTTTCGTTGAAGAAATAGTTAGATTTTATGCTGTTTATTTTTATGTTAAGATATATCTTTCAAGACTCAAAATTAATATGTAATAAGATTTTAAATTATTGACCTCTATTCTCTAATTCTGCATGTATTATCACGGGAATTGAATTGTTTTAAAAATGTCTTATTAAGTGTCATATTGGTAGATTGGTTTGGCACGCCGCAGCTAAAAAGTTGCCGACCCCTGGGTTAAAGTGTATTAATTTATTTAAAGATTTTTAGCCTAGAAGCTTAGATCAGTGTCATATCTGAAGTATGAAAAAAACCTTAACAAACTACAATCAATAACACACTAAGCAGAATCTCAAATTTTGCTTCTTAGATTTAAAACCAATAAAAAAAACATTTTCAATTTCTTTCTTACTATCCCCACAAGTCTCGCGACTGCTGCTATCTTCTTTCTAGCGATCTCTTCTCAAGTGAACTGTCAACTTTCATTTGCAATAGCCTCTGGAAGGGCGGATTATAGTTTCAACGCCGTCCATCAACATGACACGCGATTCCGGTCATAGCGCCTGGCAAGTGGCCGCATAATTCTCACAACTGTCAACTCCAGACTTTCGCACTTCCCTTGAGGATCACTGCTTTACAGGTAAGGGATCGCATTAGGGTCACTGAGAGGCAAGATCAAGTGACCGATTCGATTTATGTCATTCTCATTATCCGAAAGCAAAATAGTCTTCATCACTTTCGTAAGAAACGAGTGTGGATGGCTGGATGGTTTTTGATGCCAGTGTGATTTGATACACACAGTAAAAAAAGGCATATGGTTAGTTTAGAAAGCTGTTTTCTGAATGCATCGAAAAAAGATGTGTTAAAAGTTTTATGTTACAGGAAATATTACATATTTTGGGTGTGATAAGCCACTTCCAATATATAGTGGTACACCCGTTCTTTGCACGGGTGAATTGAAAAATTAAACAATAGATTAAAGGATAAGGAAGTTTTTAATGAGTTAATTTTACGTGAATTGCAAATTAAACAAAAAAGAAAGCTTTTTGCATATCTCGGCTGAACAAAAAAACATATATGTTATATTTTAAGTTTGAGGGTTTAATAGCTGATAAAAAGGATTTTTTAAAAATTTATAATGCTTCCTAAATCTCTTGTGGGTCAATTTTTGAAAACACTTTCCTAAGCTAATCTCTGCTCTGCAAAAGTAACACATTGTTACAAATTTTATTAATAAACGCTTAAGATAGGGTAAATAATTTATATCTGGATGTGAAAAAAGTTCATCTTAGTTTCTGCTATATTTATTTTATGTTAAAATTATAATATTCGCAAGCAACGCCGTTTCTTACATTATAATGGTGATTCAATGGAAACATAGCGAAATGTTGGTGATAGAGCCAAGTTGGCATTATTTTTGGTGACTACGTTGGCAACTTGGCAATTGATTGAATGGTGCAGAAGTTGCTTTGCTGTAGCCAGGGGCATCTTGACTCATTGAGGCCCTGGGCCCAGAGAAGAATTTTTGAGGCCCTGGTACCCTACTGTATAGTAGGCCCTACCTGAGATCTTGAAAAGTAGATGGTGCACAGCATGCATTGTCAAATATTCGTTCAAACGGTAACTTGAAACAAATAAATGTACACGGCTCACAATCTCAAAAACCTAAGATCAAATCAGCTCGTCCGATGGTCGCATTTCGACTAAGTGAATTGAATGATTGTTTATGGTATTAGATCAAGATCTTTACATGGACCACGGCCATCACATAATAATATAGTCTTACCACTTTTGCTTGTTGGCATGCAGTTTGAAATTCCACGTTTTTCAGAGAATATGTACGGGAATAATATCTGACCACATAAAAATTATCCGGATCATGATCTTATAAAGACAGAGTCCAAAACAAAACGAGGTCCCCACCGAGGGCGAGGCCCTGGGCCTGGGCCCAGTTGACCCATGCCTTAAGACATCCCCAGCTGTAGCGCCACCTGGTGGGGAGCACAAAAACCTTCTCCACAAAATAATACATATGCATGCCAATTTTCATATTGATCGGTTGAACTGTGTTGGAGTGTGAAGCGATTTCATACATACAAACATCCATTTTTACATATATTGATAGGTAGTTTCAAAGTAATAAACTTCCAGATGATACATATTTATATTAATTGTAACTATTTAATAAAAAGTAACTAACATTTGAGCTCTCGACAGATTTAACGTGCATCGCTCCCCTATACGGCGGGTCTTTAGTGGTACTGGGCTCGAACTTATGACATGCCAGCCACGATCCGATACCTTGACCTCTAGACTACTGTGGCCACTGAATTTCACTGAAGAGCAGCGCCAAAAAAATTATTTTCCTAGGGTCTCCCGTAATCTTCCAGCGCTTTCCCGAAAAATCCGCTCACATCATAGAAGTGATGTTATAGATTTTACCAGTAATTTCCAGACGCTTCTATATGGTAGCCAAGGCACCAAATTTTGTTCCCAAAATTATGCCAACTTGGCTGTATCGCCAATATTTTGCCAAGTTTCCATTGAAATGCCATTTTTGGGTAAGGGACGGTGTTGCTTACGAATATAACAATTTTTATCATAAAAGAAATAATATTTCTCTTCTAACAAGATTATCAGGTGATATTGATTGTAAAACGTAGTTCTACTGAGGAAGCCCTTTCTCTTGGTGGTGACGATGGAGATCATCAAGGGAATATTATGCTTCAGTATCCGCCTGGAGGTACAAATTACTTAATGTGTGCTGTACGGGAGGCACAAGGCAAAACAACTACATCGTCACAACAAAATGGAGCAAAACCACAGTTTGGACAAATTTATACAGAACTACATAATACATGCCAATTACAGTTTTACAATTTGAGAAAAAAAATGAACAGTTGTATAATTTGTACAATAGCGGTTGGTCCACCGTCAGGCGGACTGGGGTTACCCCCTCCCTAAACTCTAAACTCAGTGGTGCAACAGCTATGGTGGGCCAAGGTCTGCTGTGCCCATCTCAGTTTTCGTGACCTTGGGTGATAAGGTGCATGAGCAGATGTTCCGGTCAGGAGGTCAGTCCGACGTGAAACCCCCAGTGTTTAATTCCCAACCAAGCTTGGTATTCATTTGTTTACCCACTGAAGGTATGAAAGGGGCCCCGAACAAGTCCTTATAAAAATATACTATTATAAAAGTGAAAAATATTTCAGTGTAATTTTCTTTCATAATATACTTTTGTTTTTAGTGACAGGGATCAGATTTTTGAACCTTAAGGAAACAATTAATATGTTTGAGGCGACTGGGTACCATCTTTGCAATTTTTTTTAAATTTTTAATTTTTGAAATTTGGTTTTAATTGTATTTAATAAAGGTCATTATTAAGTAATAATTCCATATAAAATATTCAAATTTGTTGCAAAATGTTTGTAAAATTTAAATTTTTTAAAGATTTTTTAACATTTCTTAAATCTTAAAGGCATTTTTTAATTATGTATATTTTCTTTCAAAATTTTTTTCAAAGTACCTTATAACATACTACACAAAACTGTGCTTGGTTTTTTTTTATGCTGCTACTGATAAATTTTATATTAATTGTTTCGTTGTGAGCATACACAAATTCTCGAAAAAACAACATTTTTGATTTTGAAATTTTTTAAAAATTTACTATGTATCTTAGAGTTAATTCCATGCACAGTTTCACAAAATATACACTTAAGAACATTTATAAAAAAATTCACAACCCTAATTCCACTATCAAAAAAGCTATAGGGTTTTGAATGATAGTATATGTACAAAAATTCAACATGGAGAAATATGATTTTGAAGTTTTCATTCCATGAATAGCATGATATAGTATTCATCGAATAGTATGAAACTTTTATGAAATGTTGATTAACTTATTTACAACTTCTTACCATAGGAAATTGCAAAAATTTGGAACAATTAAACAGTATACTGGCATAGTGATTATATAGAAGAAAACAAAGAAAGGATCAATATTTCATAAAACATTATCTTATGAATTATAAAAAAATAAATACACACACCTCAGAATCAATTCCACATGCTCAATTTTAGAACTTAAGTAATGCACAAAGTGGAAAAAAGATGTGTGTTTGTCTTTATTTTTTATTTCCATGATTTTAAAAGCCTTCGCATGTTAAATATTGTACACGAATGAAAGCAAAACCAACTAAAAATTTAATGCTAAAATATATAAAAATCGGAGAATTGCATCTGTGCATTGTGTCAATAAAAATCTTAAAATATTTTAATAATAATTGTGTTGAATTTCACATACATGGAATATATATATATATATCACCGAAAACAAATATATAAAAAAGGGAGAGTTTTGCTATTCTTGCAAATTAAATTTTCACTTATCTGAGTTATCAAAAGGAGATTTAGTATTTGTGCTTTAGGAGAATCCGTTTTTTGAAGTTTTAATTTCATTCATAATAATATCATAAACAGCACGCACAACTTTAAAATATTGACCAAATCCATTTGCTCCCCCCCCCCCCAATAAACAATACACAAACTAGAATTTTTGCATGAATTGCACAATTCTTTCAGGAAATGATTTGTTATTGCATATATAATTCTACATATGCAGTAACTTTTGCGCGTGGTAGAAAAATAATTAATTCATTTTTTTTACCAGGCACTTTTCTAGCAGATGATCTGAAAAGTGTGCGTGGCAGTTTTGTATAGTCTGCTGCCCAGCATCAAAAATTTGTTCTATAACTTAATAAAAAATACAGGTAAAGCTTTGAAATTTTGCCGGCATGCTTATAATTATCAGAGGTATCATATAAGCTAATAAAAAAAATTTTCGATAGTTTGATGATATTTTGGGTACCATGTCGCCTTAAAAGAAAATAATGAATCTTCGGTAGCAGAGCATTTTCAACATTTTCAAAAAAAAAAAAATCTGACGGAAATTTATATCAGAAGAGCATATATATATTTTTTTGAATATGAATAAAAAAAATATTTTCTTCATTTAAAAAAAAATTGGTGAAGAACAATCTGATGAAAAATGATTCAAGAGATAAAGGAATGTAAGTGAAAAGTTATATATTAAAACGTTACATTTTAAAAATAAAATCCATTTTGTTTCCCAAATTATCAAATATATATATATCAAATTTTTTGAAATAAAAAAGCTATGTTTTCAGTACTGAATTTATATGTATAAAAAGAAAATTTCATTTGGATTAGCCACACACACAAATAACACAATATTCATAAAAAATTTCAATTTATTATTTTTATTCTAAATATTGTAATACACTTATTACTTGAAAATAATTCTTTTCAAAATGAGATTTTATTGGTTGCTCAACGAATTGTTTGGGAAACAAAAACTATCCTTTGAGAAAAATTAATTTATCACAAAATGGAAAAAGACTCCCGTATTGAAACTTAAGCTCGTAGTAACATTTTTGATCATGTTATGTTATTTCATAGGGTCACATAAATATTAATTATCTTGCAATGTCTAAGAAAAAATTCTTTAATTACCAGTTAATTAAAAATAATTTTATATTGAAAAAAATTAAGATCTTTTATTAAAAATGTAATTAATTAGTTTTAAAAAATTTAGTCCTTTTTTAAAAAAGAAAAATATAGCTTTTTCGAAATAAAATTATTTTAATATATTTTAATTAATTAAGTTTATATAAATTTTTCTAAAGAACTAATTTTTTATACAACTCAAAAATGCTGTGGCAAAAACCTTTGACTCCTCGATCTTATTTATAAGAAGAGGATCTAGAAAAAAAAAGTAATTATATATATATACCTAAAAAAAAAACTAGTAAAAAGTTATCTAAAGATACTCTAAGCAACTCAATAAAATGACCTTAAGCTCTTTAAATAGGCTTACAAACAATGCTATACGTAAGCAATTCTTTTAAGTTTTGTAACAATACGTCATGAAATTATCAGTATTTCTAAAAATCTAAATTGTTGGCAGTATTTTCAAATGATAGAGGTCAACAAAAAAAAAAAAAAAAAAAATATTAATTACATTACTATGTTTTTTTTAAAAAATTTTTGAAAACTAAAAACTGCTAAGAAAATTAAATCAAAAGTTCTTTGAAATCGAGGAATTAAATGTAAAATAATTTTAAATTTTGAAAAGAAGCACTATAATGAAGTAAAAGGTTAATAAATCAATAAATAAAAATTTACGGAATATAATATGAAATTTTATTCTTACCCGTCATAATAAAAGAGCCAATAAATAGGAACAGCAACGCATTCGTAGACCGGAGGCCTTCGATACCACTGCGGCCTCCTCTGGCCGTTCGGCAAGCAAGTCGAAATCGGACGAAAATAACGCCAATTCATCGTTTCAGATCAATTTCACAAACCTTCTACTGTGATCAATTGTTGTGATTACAGGTGCGAAACTGCTTTGCATGGGGTATTTAAAGGGTCTGGACACTTTTTTTTATTTTTATAGTTAACACCCTCCCACAAGACTAGCTTAAGTGATTTGTATTGCCTCTTACACAATAAGAATAGCTCCATACTAATGATTGATGAAGGGAATTTTTTTTTCCTGCTTCCATTGAGTTAACGCTGAAGTAACCTCAAAATCAAGAAAAATACATGAGGCATTTCATGAGCTTGGTGGGTCCTTGCAGAGGTAATGTAAACAAATCCAAACTGCGATTCGTCAAGCTGAACGGAGCAAAACATAAACAAGTACTTTGATTTCCCAGAGAATGAGAGGACACCTTGACGCTGTGAAAATTTACTCAAATGCTTTGTTTTTTATTTTTCAGTATATTTCCGTACGAACATTACCGATTTCCTTTACAAATGGGGGATGAAGTAAAGTTTTTTTCTATCACCTTTTTGCGTCTTTCCAAACGTATCGATTCAAAGGTACATCGAATGCATGCTTTTTGACTCAAAAAGGATAAAATGATTCATCTTACTTGTATTTTTTATTGCATATTTATTTTATCTTTCATGTTCTTTAAAGAGTAATTTCCTTCTGAAACTCATGGAAGTGTATTATATAATTAACCCTATAAATGTCAAGTTATTTGGATGATTTAAATACAGTCAACCCTCGATAATTCGAAGTTGGAGGGGCTAATGAAAAACTTCATATTATCAAGAGGGTAGGAAAAAACTCCCAAAATACACGAAGAGGAATTTTTTCTAACACATTTAAATTAGAGGAACTATGTAATTAAACAACAATTGTACATAGGAATAAAATTATTTTTCAAATGTACATATTATACAGTACAAATATTATGTAGAAGTTTAAAGTCCTGTTTTAGAAGAATACATTTATGTATAAAGAAAATTTTTAAAATAATACACATACTGTACATAATTAGTATTTTTTGACGAAAAGATCTGTTATATTTAAAAATCTGTTTAATTTGTTATGGGTTCCCTCCCACACTGTCTCCAACACTATTTGGTTCTTCAGGCAGGGTCCAGTCCGTCACATGTTCTATTTGGTGCCACATGCCATAAGTCATACATATGAGCCATAAACCTTCCTGCCACTTTGACGCAAAATACACAATCCTACGCATCTCTTCTTCACAATAATGGACCATCCTTTCTGAACACATGTGTTGCTAGGCCACGTGTTAAACGAAAGATATGGACGGCTGACAACAAGTACGGCCGGTCTACTGTCCACTTGTAAAAGGAAAGCAATAAAAGTGTATTTTTGCTTGAGGAACCGAGAAACACACAAGGGATGGCAGACAGAGGGCCATCAAAGGGGTTACTTTACAGGGGAGACAAGCAGAGACAATACAACACAAAACTTATAAGATCCAATCTGTTTGCTACAGGACTGTACTTGATAGTGAGTGTTTGAACTGTCGAGAGTTTTATAAGATAACTTCGAATTATATCACGTGTTGTATTCTGACCAGTCACTGATTTTACACGAAATATTGTGTGTTCCAAAGTGTATTGTTTTACTTCGAAATATCAAAATTTTTTCTAGGAGCTGAGCATAAACTTCGAATTAGTGAGAGGTTCTTATTATCGAAAGTCTGAATTAGTAAGAGTCGACTGTGTGTGTGTGTGTGTGTACATAAATTTTCACCATTACGTAATAGAAGAGACGCGAAATCTAAATCAACTTCTCCCGATATTTATTCCGGCATAAGACAATAAGATGCACTCAAAAAAAAATTATCCCGTATAATACTCGGGTGTGGCATTTTTGAGCTTTAGTGCTTTGCCCGAGATAATCTCGGACATGACAGTTAAAAGGTTTAAAAAGAATATTTTTTACTAAAATAAATTCATAGGGTACAGAAGAAGAGGATTCAGAATAGAGATGAAAACCAGTTTATTTTTTTCCTACTTCGATTTAACCAGCCAAGCGGCCAGAAGAGACACTACTGGTACATATAGAAAGTAGTACACCTTATACGATCATAGACTTGTATTTTATAAGCAAAAATTAGCTTCTGTTGTAAATAAGTTAATAAAAATGTTGCGTTTATTTTTGTCTATAAAGTTATAAGAAAAAAACCACGCCTTATATATATATATAATCATTTTTTACATACATTTTTCTTAGATAGTAAAATATTTTTAATTTGCATGTTAAGTGTTTACCCTTCTTCTAAAGCGAATTTATTCTAATTCTTAGAATAAATTTGCATTAGAAGGGTAAAACACTTAACATGCAAATTAAAAAAATCATGTTTCTTTTAAATATGATTTTTTTGCGAGCATTTGTATTTAAATCAGTTTTTAAGTTAATTAATGCAAAATTTAGTGTACTGTACCATATAGTAAGCTCAGATTTTTAGAATAATGAATTAGCTTCGAAGCAGAATAAGTCGGTAAAACTTAAATTTTATATTTTCATTTTTCCTTTATATATATAGCTAGTTCGATTTTTCTTTAAAAATTAAGTTTTAAAAATCGACGTGTAATTGTTGAAAGATTTTACAGAATGAGTTTCCTGCAATGTTATATACATGGTGCTTATATAATTAAACTTCACTGTTAACACAGTATCTTGCAGCTTAAACGAGTGAGAAGACTGCCAGCTCTGTTGGTAAATAGACTATACACGAGATGAATTAAGAAAATTATTATTTTTTTCACAGAAACGTCTACTAGGTGATGTTTACAATAGAAAATGGCAAATTTGAATACGTAATTCAATTTGTACAATTCAAAACAAAATTTATAAATAGTAAAATGTAAAACCAAGAAAAGCATAGAATGTCCATAGGTTTGAAGAAAAATCGGTCAGATACCAGGATTAGACTCTGTGTGACTTTTGGTTACGGGGTCATCTAAAGAATCTGGTTCATCGTGGACGTGTTACGATTTTGACCTTGAAAAATTCATTGCGCTTCAAGTGTGAAACATCACACCAGGCCAGTTACGGTCTACTGCCGAATACATTGTCCATCGCTTTGAAAGTTTACAGGTGCACGACGGTAGCCAAGTTGAGCAACTTTGATTGAATCATCCTAAACAGGATTAATAATTGTTTCACTTGTGACATTTGGTCATAATGTGTACCTGCTTCTGAAAACTGAATTTTTTTTTTTGTTCGGCACAGGTGTACTGCTCTTATAATTTCCCTTCTTTAATGTAATAAGGTTCGATAACATTTTGGTGAAAAACTAGACAAATATTCAAACTGCTTATACATTTCGTGAGGGTTATTTGAAATTCCTCGAATCAAATTCTTGCATACTACACACTGTGTATATATAGGGTGTCTCCGAATGCCGTGTACAAACTTGGAGGGTAGGTAGAAACATCGTGGAGAGCCATAGTTACATAGGAAAGCATGAGTGGAAGTTGATAGGTGGTGCTGTACACGAGCTCGCAAGGTCGAAGTGTGGTTTCCTCATTTCAGACACGGAAAGCGTGCAGTGAACATGAATCGTTATACGAACGCCGAGTTAGTGGATATCCATTTCCTCTGCCGCCGAGCCAACGGAAATGGGCTTGCTGCTGTTCAGTTGTTTGGAGAAAGATATCCAACGAGGCAGCAACCGAATCATCAAACATTCACTCAGTTGCATCAAAATCTGGTGGAACATGGATCTTTTAGAGCCACGATTGATCGTACTAGGCGGCCGTGAATAGCACGAACACCCATATTTGAGGAGGGTATGTTGCATGCTGTAGACCAAAATCCTGGTACCAGTGTACGGATGCTTACCGTTGCAATGCCCGAAAATTTCGAACAAGTCCACCAATCCATGTCGCATCGGTATCGTGCGTGCATACATGCCAATGGCCGCAATTTCAAACACCTTCTGGTATGGTTTCATGTCATACTTTTTTGATGTGTAACATCTTTCCTCTCGATTACTGGAGATTTGTGGGAGTGATTTCGTGAAAAGGGACGGATAATGCGTAACAGGAAGTTGGAGAAGCGCGCGCTATTCAGTGAAGTTCTGTTTTTTATAATTCATTCGGGAGGGGTTCCGTCCCCATCCCCACCCCCTGCGGTCTGGGTCGTGGGATCTTTGTTTTTGTTTTCTCACTTTAGGATCAGAGAAGAAGCTAAGTCCTTTAAGCAGAGACGTGGTTAGACAATGACGAACGTGTTTCGATACCTGACTTCGATTGCTGCGTACAATTTAAACGACCGGGCCACAGAGCAGCTGGTGTTGCGATCTATCGTAAACAAAACAACTCACATGTTATGGTTCGACATATGGATATTACTTATCGTCAAACAAGTGAACTGGGTATTGTTAGTCAAGATATTGGGGACATATGTGCGGCAAAATGCTCAGTTGAAAATGGACAAACAGTGATTTCGGTGGTCGTATACATTTCTCCGAATCAAACGGTTCAAAAAATTAAAGATTTCCTGCATTTTTTACTTTTAACATATACCAAAGGTGGTTCTGCTCTTTTTTTAAAAAAAAACCATCACTCGCTTCCCATGATTTTGAGTGGTGACTTTAAAGTTAATTTCAGTTTACTAGAAGCCGAACCACTCATAGCTTTTTTGAAGGATGAACTCAAGCTCGAAATGTTTCGACAACTAACAGTGGTACTGTTATTGACGCTATTTTTCAACGGTTTTTAAATACACTGCTGGCCATCGTAAATGCAACACCAAGAAAGACAAGAGATAGCACAACAAAATTTATTTTGCAGATAACATGTTGACCAAGTATCAAATGATTAAATTTATAGACTTCTGAGAAGTGTGGTTCCTGCCAGAATCAGTAGCCAGAGTAGCCGTCATTGTTGGAGATCACTACTGCCACACGCCTCGGCATTGATTCAAAGAGACTTGGGATGTGTTTTTGTGGAACAGAAGACCAAACAGCTTCCACACCTTGCCAAAGTTGATCTGGTGTGGCAGCTGGGGGTGTAATCTGGGTTAATCGTTGAGCAACAATGGGCCTCATGTTTTCTATCGGCGAAAGATCCGGAGAGCGAGCCGGCCAGGGAAGCAATTCAATCTGGTGATTGACGAAGAACCTTTGGACAATGCGTGCCACGTGTGGTCGCGCATTATCCTGTTGAAATATGGCTGTGGCCAAGCCCTGAAGGTAAGGAAGGACAACTGGCTCCAACACATCGGAGATGTAGTGCTGGCTGTTCAAAGTACCGACAATGCGTACTAGAGGAGTGCGAGAGTGATATCCCATACCACCCTATACCATAATACCCGGTGCAGGAACAGTGTGGTGGTACATAACGTATGCTGTTCAACATCCTCTCTCCATGGTGCCTCCAGACTCGAATCTGACCATCGTGGTGTTGCAGACAGATGCGTGACTCGTCAGTAAAGGCATCTTCATTCCATTCTGCCGCCCACATCCTTCTTTCATAACACCGTTGGCGGCGGAGACGTCTGTGGTTGTGCGTCAAGGGTAGATCAAGCAATGGACGTCTTGTGGACAGACCGCTCTGCTGTAAACGGCGTTTAATGGTACGCACAGACACTGAATGATGTGTTATGGACTCAATGTGCTGTGCTATGGTTCATGATGTGACTGAACGATCCATCACTGCCATGCTCACAATTTGCCTGTTTTCACGTGAAGTGGTGCACTGAGGTTGATGCGATCGACCACGTCGGTCCGTCGTACCCTCCTGCATCCAACGGTCATATATCCGCATTAATGTTGTTTGGTTTCGTCCAACACGACTACCGATTTCTCTGAAAGATAATCCATAATCTCGGTAGGCCGTATCCTTCCTCTGTCGAACTCGAATACTAGATCAAAAGCTGATCGCTGTTTTCTATGAGAC
Organism: Trichonephila clavata; assembly: GCA_019973975.1. NCBI lineage: Eukaryota > Metazoa > Arthropoda > Arachnida > Araneae > Nephilidae > Trichonephila > Trichonephila clavata. The sequence continues at coordinate 15,198 of BMAO01006062.1, read as the reverse complement.
ATAACTGATCGTTTTTTGAAAAAACCACAAGAAAAACACAATTGCCAAACTTGAAATCGTCGAAATCTTCAAGACTTAAATAGCGCTTTGAGGTGGCGCCACAGGCGTGTGTGTGTCTGCGCTGAAATTCTAATCATTTGCATATCTCACCTCCGCTAATGCATGTTGTAAATTTCATGTTATTTGCGTGCTTCCTTCAGGGTGTTGCATTTACGGTGGCCAGCAGTGTACTTTGAAAACACAAGTATATGTGTCATATTTTATTTATCATAAATTATCATTACCGCTCTTCCCCAAATTGAACAAGAATAATTATTTTTGATAAAAAATTGCATTACTCCTTGCGTTAATTAAATAAAATTTTCGTTAAAGATATAATTATTCCATAGAAAATTATTTCCAATCGTACTCGATTCATTTTTTTAGGATTTAAGTTGCTATTGGGGGCGAATATACCACGATAACATGTCATATGTGATGTTACACGTCGTATGCGACTACTGTAAGGCTCGTTTCTTTTTTTAAAATTTATTATTGTTTTTTTTTCGTGTAATAAAGCATTTTATACTACATTCTGTGTTGTGGCCTTACCGCCTTTGTGTCTCTTTATCTCATTAGGGTTACGTCTCCACCCTTGCTTTCCTATGTAATTATGAATCCTCAAGATGTTCTCTACCACCCCTCCAAGTTTGTACGCGGTATTCGGGAACACCCTAGATAATATTCCATTATTTTTAAAATTGGTAAGTTTGTTATTTACATTGTATTTGCATATCCTACTTTAGAGTTCAAAATATTTTTCAGACTCTTCATATATATATATACTCATAAATAATATAACCCATAATAATGAATAAGAATAACTTTAAAGAACATGAAGGATCAGTTGATAATAATTCGGTTTGGTTTCATTTTTTATATGATGAAATGTAAAAAATGTTCAAGAGTTATTAAAGTGAGTGGAGGAAGTACAAGCGGACTCCTTACACATTTAAAAACGAAACATAAAATAAATTTGCTGTAGGGAAAGAATCTAATTGCGACGAAGATACAAATTTAAGCCCAGTTTCTAAGCCCAAGCCATCTCATTGAAGAAAAAAGATAATTTGGATGAAATTATAAGTAAAATGTGACAGCATTAGATTATTTGCCATTTAGAGTGTCTTGCACTTCTACATAATTAAGAAAATCACTATAAAACACCTTCGTGATTCTTTTTATACTGTTATAATTTATAAGTTTCAAATTATTTTTTATGATATTTACACTCTTTAATAAAACTGGCAAATAAAACAAAGAAACACTCGTGCTTTCTTTCTTTTTTTTAAAATTTCTACTACCGGTATTAAAACCGGTATTAAGATCTAATAAATACCGAATACAGGTATTGAGTTTTTGGTTCGATACTGCAATCCCTAGTTTTGATAAGGGTACTCAGTCATACCTGCCATAGTTACTTTCTTCAATAAGAATACGAATAAACAATTAAACTATTACAATCATCAATAGTGAACAAGTAATTTTGTGCAAAAAGAAAAATGCAGTTATACCTCGATTTAACGCTACCCGACTTACGCGAATCCGGAAATACGCGATTTTCAAATTTTGTCGATTCGTCTTTTCCTCCCTTCTTTCAACACTGCAACTGAGGCATAACCAGTACTAGAGCCTGATGAAATTGGTAATGTGGTTGTGAAGTAATCGATATTGCAAGGTAAATAAATTAAGAAGTGGATAGTGATGACGTTCAAGAAGTTCAGGATTCCCACAATCAAGAGCTGATAATTGATGAGCTCAAAGAAATGCATGAGCAAAGAGCAAGGCATTGAAGAACTCGAGTCTTTAGACCCAGTTCAATCAGAAGATCAAATGACGGTTGGGAATTTGACAACAGGCTTCAGTGAGTTTAATTGAAAAAGGGTTTTGAATTTTAGAAAATACAGATTCCAATGAACGATGTACTTTTCCCACAAAACAAGGAAAAAAAATTATTAGCATTCTACCAGGAAGTTTGCGGGAGAAAAAATTATTTTTAGCCGGCAGACTACTTGTTGGATTTTATGAAACCTTCTACATAAAGATAACTTCGGTTTGCGATTTTGTACTCGAGTTATCTCATATTTTCTTAAACATTTTTTTTTCTTTAAATTATTATTTTTTTCCGCCTCCGGCCCCAACTAAAAATAATTTATATTTTCTATATAAAGGAGAAGTGACTCACTCACTTACTCATCACGATATCTCCGGAACTATTCAACCTACAGACTTGAAATTTGGAAGGCATGTTTCTTTCAAGGAGTAGAGATCAGCTAAGAAGGGATTTTGCAAAATTCAAACCCGGGCGTTTCGGGGGATTAAAGGGTGTTATAAATAATTATTTTCATTTTCAAACTATTAGACGTATAGTCTTAAAATTTGGTAAGCATATTCCTTTCATAGAGTAGAGATACGCTACAAAATAGGTTTTGTGAAAATCAATTCCCAAGTGGCCATAGGGGAAACTTAAGGGGCGTTATAGATAATTATTTCTATTTTTAGACGTAGTCTTAAAATTTGGTAAGCAGATTCCTTTCATAGATCCTCTACAAAATGGGTTTTGTGAAAATCAATCCCCAAGTGATGTTGCGGGGCGTTATAGATAATTACGAGAGAGCAAAAATCATTCTACTTCAATTTTAGAGATCATTAGGAAATATTAATTAGAAGTTCTGTCCTTTCTTTTTTATCAAGAGGCGAGAGTAACAGGTACAAGTATATTTTTCAATACAATCGAATATTCTTAAACAGTACATATTTATACAACATCATGAAATACAAAGCGAAGACGATGGGTAACGGTTGGTGTATTTATATGTGAAATCATACCTCGACTTACACTAATTCGACTTATGCGGTTATCACTCAGTTCCATCTATCGCTTAAGCGTTCGGGGTATTGCTATATATCAAAAATCTTCAAATTTTTGGTGATCCCGACTGAAAGTCACGTTGTAACGGTTTTATTCGCGTTCTTCCTACTAATAGTTCTTTTGAGGAATAATGGGTCTTAATTAAACTTTCGAGTTAGGAGAGAGGTTGGACTAGGGTGCTGACGGATAATAGTGGTTGATTCGTAAAACACGGCGAGAGTAATCCGTAGCTTATTTGATTATGGTATCCAACTACCCTAAAATTGTGAATTTTGCCAAAAAATTTATACATTTTTTAATGATTTTATTTTATAGACCATCTTATTAGCTTTATAAAAATACCGAGCTTATTATTTTCCGTTCACTAGAACGAAAACTACAAGTGTTTTAGTAAAAGCAGATGTCATTACACTTTGAGCAAGATGTCATACTTTAAAACGCGTTTTCATCGAAATGTGTCTTTTTGAAAATATTCAAACGGGGTCAGCAATTGCTAAAAAAGTTTTTAGCAATAGACGATTTGGTCAAAAGTTTTATTTCTTAAAGATCTCTAAAATTGAAGTAGAATGATTTTTGCACTCTCGTAATTATCTATAACGCCCCGCAACACCACTTGGGGATTGATTTTCACAAAACCGCAAAAAATCCCCATATCTCAATTTTTTTTTAAAAATAATTAACTGAAATTTTTTGAGTATGTTCTGTATAAAAGTAGAACTAACTTTCAGATTTAACACAATCACTGTTTTATTACAAAATTTACAGTCCCTTATGTTAATACAATCACTGTTTTTTTAAAGCAGTTTCATATAATAACTAAGATGAAGTGCTCTAGTTTTTGTACAAATTAAAGTATATCTTATCCTGAAGGTCATTTCAAAAATGAATAACATAGCAACGCATCAGAATTGAAAAATTGAAAATTTGTTCATAAACTTTTGGTATTAAATGGGTCCCGTTTATGTTATTTTTTTTTTTGTCAATTTTTACCCATTTTTTCCTACATTTTAGTAATAATAATTTCTGTTTCTCTTCTTAATTTTAGCATAATTTTTTAAAATGTATTAAACAAATCTAAAAACCGCAAAAAATCCCCATATCTCCATTTTTTTTTAAAGCTATCGCAAGTTGTCGGATACCTTAAGATAACTGGGACGTCTGCGAGAAGGAAAAATGAACTTTTTTTGCACCAACTTTAAATGGTTCTCACTTACTTAAATTAAAAGCTATGAAAGTACAATTTTTACGTTTAATTATCCGTTTATTTATGTACTTGTTAATGTAAACAAATTTCATTTTAAATTACAAATAAATCTGTAAGAGAAATAATTAATCAATAACTATTCTTTTTATTTTCAAGCATGTTCTTACCTTTAGGTACACTTTGCATAAAATCAACTGCATATATAGCTATAAAATTTCACGGAGTTTTTGTAAACATAACAATCCATAAAATAAACGGAATGAAGTTTTAAAATATAAATTTATAAAAATTTAAAAAAATTTTAAATTTAGTGATTTAAATTTCCTCTAAATTTTATGCAGAAATTGTGCTATACCTAAAATTTGTGAATGTTTATTTTTTAAAAAAATTCATTCACTTTGTTGAAAATTTGTGGATCTTATAGTATACAAAATATCAGCACTATAGGTATAGTAGATTTTGAGGAAAGTGTACCGGAATCACCAAAAAAGGCATTTTGAGAAAATTGCAAATAAAGATATTTCCATCTATGATTTGTAAAATAATGTATTTTAATACAATATAAAGCCATAACATTATTAACTGGATTATTTTGCATCATTTCTCAGTTTTTAAATTGTATGTTTAAAACTCTAGATTCTTTAGAAGTCTTTTTAATTACTCTTTCCCTATTTCATCAACACATATTATTGACGATTCACACCTTCTTCCATTTAAAATATCAAAGTTTTATGTCTATAAGTCTTAGTACTTTCACTTCACTTTGAAGATCATCATTACAGGATATTACAAATTTCCTTACACACATATTTTTATTGTTATAAAAATACACACAAAAATAATGTCTTTGATAAATTTAAGAAGTTAATTTGAAGTCTAATTTAAATGGAGCTCTGTTTTTAAAAATTGTAACAAAATAATGTTTTTGTATTCATACATATTAATATTTATTTATTTTAAAGAAAAACCAAAAATAATAAACATATAGAGAGTAATTTATGAGCATTCAAATGTTAACAAAAAGCAGTTAGGGAAAACGAAATATCTATTTTACAAGTTGTGTATTTTAATTTAGAATAATCCTCATGTTCCACTTGATTTATAGTTTAGGAACTCCACTGAGTATTTATAAATGCTAAACTAGATATAACTAACTTTTCAATAAACAAAATTTTATTTTAAAATCTTTTAATTAATCATTTAAATTTTCCGTAATTTTTGCACAAAAAATGTACAATAAATTTGAACATTTAATATAGAAAAATTACGTTTTTCGAATAGAAAAATTAGTTTTTTACAATACATATCACTACGGATTTTTTGAAGAAAGTATACCTGAATCACATTTACACACATTTGTTTGCAATTTTAAAATTCAATTTTCTAGCGTTCTTTTGATCGAATTCTCATAAATAATACATCTATAGATGCAGAAAAGTGTCCTCTATTTTTTTTAAAAGTAAAATAAAAAAAATGCATAATTTGAAGCACCTTCACGTCCCAGTTACCTTAATATTAAGATTGACGATTTGGTCAATGAAGTGTTAAATTGGATTAGAACGATTTGATTTAGAAGGTGCACTGCCTAGACGCAAAAGATCCTTTTTATTGCTACTGCTTCTAATATCTCGTCTACCTGGTTGTTGTTTTACATATTTAGTAATTGGTGCATTACTTAACTTAGGTTATTGAATTTGTGTAGTGTTGATATTGTGAATAAATAGAATTTGTGTTGAATATGGATAATCTTCCTTCCGGCTCTGTCACATTAACGGATAGGGCTATCCATTACAACGCTACCCCATTTGGGGTCACTACCCCTAGTTTAAAAAAACACAGCTCTAGTCCAAACATCCATTTGTCTTTTTACCTGTCGAATTAAAGGAGAAATATTTCATGTTCAAATAAAAAGTAATTAATGTTTCTTTAAATTTGGATTTGGCTTTAATTTCAATTAAATGTTAGATGTCAAAGCGATTTAATGAAATTCATTGATAATTGCTTATTTTTCCAAACATTAAAATTTACTTCACTTGAGATATTTAAATATATTCATAATTTCTACTGCATATTTGCATTTCAATACTTTTATGCATTGATATAAATGCGAAAAATAATCTTACCAAAAAGGAAAAATAATGTTTCAAATCAAAGAATAATTTTAAACAAGCTTGATTTTGAAAACAATTTTATTTTTGTAAGTTTTGTTAACTTCAAAAAATTTCACAAATCTCTCTCTCTATTTATTTTATTTGAAAAATAATATTATTATTCACAGAAAGATATCGATGAATATTTTAAATTAGAGTTTGGTTTATTTAGCTTTAAATTGTAAAAATAATTAAGATTCAAAAACTGTATTTTGTGATAACGAAAATTATTAAAAGTTATAGTGTAGTTATTTTAGTAACAGCAATTGCTCTTCTAGGAAATCGGAAAACTTAATTGAAAAGTTTTCTGAAAACAGATTATACAATAGCGGGAAACAGAGAGTATGTACATAAAAAGAAATTCAACCGAAGTATTCTAAAAATATCTGTCTCAGTTATATGTTGAGAGTATCGTGTCTCATGTTATTAAATAAGTTTCTGAAGCAATAAATTTAACTCGAATTAAATTTACTCCGACTACATTGTAAGAAACTGGGCTATTTTTGTTTTGTTTGATTCGTTAATATATGCATTCAGAAAACAATTCTATACATTTTGTAAAGAGAAAATAAATCCATTTTTAATAAGAAAAGTTGTGACGGATCTATACGCGTCCTTCTACAAACCTCTGGGGAATTCTTTTGGGCCAGCATTTTCAACCAATCTTCTTCGAAAGGCAGAAAGCGTGATATGAAAATTAAGTTTAATACATATATTCTTTGTTCGCGAGTTTGAGAGTTAGGGAATTGTGAATAGATTAGAAGTGAAGTAAATTAGCCGTGAAACGTATACGTAAACAAAGTAAGAAGCCAGAATTTGGAATATTAAGAAAGTGATTAGATTAACTAACGGGAAGTGTTAAAGTCAACGTAAAGGAAATAGAAGACTGCAAGAGTTCAGGTACTGTGATCTTAAATCGTCGATGTTCAGAAAGTTATACTAATAGTGCGATCATTAAGGACGTAAGCTCTGTATAAAGTTATTTTAAAGGTAGAGCTGCATGATTGAATATATTCTCCACAACGCAATCTCGTCTCTCTCCCGTTCTATTACTGATTAGATTTATCTTGTTTAAGTGTTGTTTGTGTCTGAGTTGAATATAGTGATGAATATAAAATAATTGAAGTCCATCATGTCGTATGATCATTTAGTTCCTTCCACAACTCTAGCCGGGTCACTGGGAAGAAGGGGCGTAAATTCCTTATAAAGTTATATCAACTTACAGTCCTTTTATATAAAAAGATAACTTCTTATATAACAATAATTTCAAAGTTAAGTGAAGAGAATATTAAATTCATTTTTAGAAGGAAACGTGTTTAAATATATATATATATAATATTCTATTTTATCACATTTTCAGCATCGAATGAAACTTTAAAAATATAGAGAAGTAAAGTAAATTGAAATTCTTGATATAATAATTTTTCCCAAATGAAATTACGTGAATACAATTTCAAAAATAGAATTACGGGAATCAAAAATTCTGTCCAGGTAGTTAACTTTAAAAGCGAAATTCAATGAAATATACACTTTATCTGTGTTATATACCAAACTTTTATTTTCAAGAAACAAAATCAAAGATAAAACGGAAACAGAGAAATTGCCAAGTTTTAACAAAATAAGAAAAAATATTTCAGTTGTGAGTGAAAAAAACCGCTTTATTTTTGATAAAAGCGGCAATTGTGTGAAAAGATAAGGCAATTCAATCCTGTCTTAACTATTTGCTGTTTTGCTCCCCATTGTTTAAAAGAATTTATTTCTTAGCCTTAAATATATAACTCATGTGCAATTTTTTTTATCAAATACTCAAAATATTATAATTTTTTAAAATAAATGTTATCTTTCTTTATATAAAAAAGTTTTACGTGATGCTGTAATAAATTTATTACGTACTATCACAACAATGCCAACTTTCAAGATAACTCACAAAGTTGGCAACCCCGATTTCATATGTATCGTTCGCAGTGAATTGGCAACCATGTACTTCATTTCATATAATGTTGCTAATAGGGTTGCAATAGTACATTATTGCAAGCTCTAGCAGAAAAATATCGCAACGATTGCACGGGCTGGAATCGATGCAGGTGAAGAAAGGCGTTGTCTCATATGAAGACTTATTTATAATCAATGCAGCTAAATACTCAACTTCCCAGGAAGCTGCAAGAGCTGCAGATTTATCAAATTCTGAGAACTTTATCAATGAAGTGTTGGACGATGCAGCTTTAGTGATGAATTTAACTGAAGAGGAGCACCAAGAACGAATTTTGCGAGAAAAAGAACAAATAAATAGATCTACATAATACATTTAAATTATAGTTTTAAAGTTTGAGAAAAAAATGAGTATGAAAAGTTGTATAAATTATACAACGGGTTTGGTCAGCCGCTAAGCGGCCAGGGGGTTACCTTCCCCTAGTATTATATCCCATTTATTTTTACAAAATATCAAGACAAGAATGAAATATAGCGTTGCCTTATGTGGCAGTGTTTTTAAATGTGTGTAATAATGATGGTTTCACATGAAAATTTTTTTGACATTAAAGTTTTGTTTTACTTTATTTCTAAAAACTAATTAATTTAAAAGTATTTTAGAATTGGTTTTATATTTAATTAGTGTTATAAGAAACTCTAAAAATTCATCTGTTTAAAAAAAAAATTCGCTGAAAATTTTAATTTGCGTACTGGGTATTTAAAGAAGTAGGAACAAAGCTTACATGTTTTTAATATTTACTTTTTAATATGTAAGGAAACTGTAAAGTTTTTGTCTTAAAAAATAGTGCTAACATTTTTTGGAAATTTCTAAGCAAACTGCTTGTTGGAGGCTACATTAACAGAAGTGGAGATTGAAAGATCAATAACTTTAAATTTAATAAAACTTTAATAAAAAAAATAGGGATTTTGCTTAATTTTATAACTCATCAAAATAAATTTTATTTAAAAAAACTAAAAAACACGCTTTTATACTTAATCAAACTAAAAAGTAAAAAAAAAATTAATTCTTTATATAAGAATAAAACGATTAACGAGAAAATTAATGTCATTGGAGTAAAAGCGTGGGGGTGCTTTATACATCAACTGTTAGAATTTATTACTTCTATTCTGAAATGCTGCGTTATATTATGGTAAGAAATTGCTGACGCACCCGCCCTCCCCTTTCTCACATAAAGAACAGTTTTTTGTTTTATTAATATTAACCGCAAGTGTATTCGCTTTATGGTTGCACCATAATCTTTTAGTCACTAAATCTGGAAATGCTATATGGAATTAGTTGCCATATCTGAAAATGGTATGTGCAATAATTCGCCAAATCTGGAGTGGCCGCGGTGGCCGAGTGGTCTAGGCATCGGATCATGGCTAGTTTGTCATGGGTTCGATCCTAGTACCACTAAAGATCCGCCGTGTAGGGGAGCGATGCACGTTAAATCTGTCGAGAGCTCAAACGTCCTCCCGTTGGTGTGGTGTGGTAGTTAGGAGAGGGGGTGCCAGCTCAGGTGTCGTCCGCGTCACTTGACCATGGTTCAAAATTACGCGGACCGTCCCAAAAGCCCTCGTGTAGCTGAACAGTGGGACGTTAATATTCACTCACTCACTCGCCAAATCTGGAAGGGGTATATGGAATTAGTCGTCAAATCAGGATATCGTTATTCCTGATGATTCTGATCACAATAGAACAAAATTATTAAATTACTGTATTGTCATCAATCCTGGACAAGTGTGCAAAATTTCGCATTAATCTGACCTTTTAAAGTGGGTAGAAATCGAGTTCAAAGATTCCGTTACATGCAAGTGAAACTTATAAAAGAGTGTTAAAATTGATTGAGATCAGAATGTTTGCAATACATAAAACTCCTTTATTGTCACAGAAAGATAAAATTGTGAGATTGACTTAAAATATTCTAATCGTTTTAATCACAATATAAGTTATTCAGAAGCTATTTTTGATAGTATTACAAGTAATTATTTTGTATAAAAATGGTTTAGTATTTAAATTGCATTTAATAGGGACATTAAAACGAGAAAAATGAAATCAGTTGATTAAATATCAGTAAAAGTAATTATTGGAATATGTGATTACATGAGATAACTTCAACATGCGTGTTGAGTTATCTATGGTGAAATATATTTGTAAAGAAATAAAAAATTTAATGAGAAAAGGTATTTTCTTAGCAAATTCCAATGATCTTTCTTTTAAAAATAATGTGAATTCTAAAATATTTCTAATGGTGAACTGTTGTTGTAAAAATAAAAAATAAAATACAGTAACAAGTTGCAATCTATGAGATATATGAAATTATTAAGAGGGTCTCAGGGGGGTTAGTTTTGTCTTGAGAGCTGAAAATATAAACAATTTTCAACGATATAATTCTTTGAGGTTAAAATTAAATAATTAGGAACACACACATTTATTGTAATACATTTATTGTATACATTCTACACACACATTTATTGTAAAGAAATAAGGTTTAAAAAAAGTGTAAAATGTTCAGAATATAGTCATATTTTTAAAAAAATTATTAGCACATGAATATAAGAAACATTTTTGTAAGAAATATTAAGTTAAGTTTTGCATTATGTGGACGATATTTTTAACACGCTTTTATAAGTTTCACTTGCATGTAACGGAATCTTGGAACTCGATTTTCAACCACTTAAAAAGGTTAGATTAATTCGAAATTTTGCACACTTGTCAAGGACCGATGACAATACAATAATTTCATAATTTTGTTCCATTGTCCTCATGAGGATCGTCAGGAATCACGATAATCAGATTTGGCGACAATTCCATATAACACTTCCAGATTTGGCAACTTACTGCACATACAATTTTCTAATTCGGCGACTAATTCGATATGGTACCATTTTCAGATTTGGCGACTAATTCGATATAGTACCATTTTCAGATTTGGCAACTAATTCGATATAGTACCATTTTCAGATTTGGCGACTAAAAGAAAAAGGTGTAACCTTACAGTGAGTGTTTTTAATTAATACACTTGTGATTTATAAAAATAAAACAAACAAAAAAGGGTTCTGTATGTGAGAAAGTGGAGGGTGTGTGTGTGTGTTATCAATTTCTTACTATAATATAAACATTTTTCTGAAAATGAAAATAAAAAAAAAAGGCTTGTGATGTGAAAAAAATAATTTATGTTCTAACTGCTAAATATTTTTTTTTATTTTTATAAAGCAATATGTTTAGAAGTGATGATACAAATTAACATTCTAGCAATACGTTTAAAAGGTGAGAATACGATTGATACATAATATTACCATGTTTTTATTAACTCGCTTTTTCTTTAATGTCTGTCCGGGTGGAATTTTGTAATTGATTTTAAACTGTGTGACTTTCCGATGAGCTAGAGACTTGAAATTTGGACCATATCTCAGAAGTGGATGACAATGCATGAAAATGTGAAAAAAGAAGAAAAAAAACGAAAAGGAGGAATTTTTTTTTTATAATTTTTAGTCCGTTATAAAAACAGGGTACATTAAATTTTTTTAAATCGAACTTTTTTTCTTCTTACCACACATTTTATTTGTTTGACCTGTTCTTTTGAGACGGAATCTAATGTAACGATACGGGACTCATCCGAGGCCCCGTACGCAGAAAAAATAAATACACTTCAGACCCTTTAATTAAAATCCATTGAAGAGCAAGACTTATTCCAGCAGCCACGTATATATATAATTCTGGATCCAAATATCAAACTCAAGGATAAATTCAACAATGAATAATGGACAATTTAAAAAACTAAACAACACGCTTTTATAGTAGATCGAACTAAAAAATTAAAAATAAATTATAATTTAAAAAAACTAAGTATAAAAGAACACGCTTTTATACTGAATCGAACTAAAAAGTAAAAAAATAATTCTTAAAATAAGAATAAAATGATGAACGAGAAAATTAATGTCATTGGGGTAAAAGCGTGGGGTGCAATTTCGGAATTGAAAGAAATTAGAAACTATAACAATTGATATATTTATAGAACACCCCACGCTTTTACCCCAATGATATTAATTTTCTCGTTTATCATTTTATTCTTATATTAAGAATTATTTTTTTACTTTTTAGTTCGATTCAGTATAAAAGCGTGTTCTTTAGTTTTTTTAAATTATAATTTATTTAATATAGTTGCTCTAATTACTAGCAATAAGTTGATTTATAAATCAAATATATCCTTATTACACTGTAGTATTTTTTATAAAAACAAAATAATAAATAATGTTTTTTAAAAAAATGTAAAAAATTCATTTTTAATTCCCCCCCCCCCAAATTTCAGTATTTTTCAAATTTTTCAAAAAAAAGAAGATATATAATACTAAAATTAGGTAAGGTTTAAAGTGTATGATACATTTTATAATTCCATTAAGTTTTATGCTTCAAAGACTAGTATTTTATTTAAAAAATATCATGTAAAACTTAAAACTTACTTAATATTTTTTACATAAATGTTTATTACTTTCATGTGCATATAACTTTTTTAACATTTTGCACTTTTTTGAAACCTTATTCATAAAAAAAATGTGTAAAATAATCGAATTATTTAGTTTTAACCACAAAGAATTATATCTAGTAGAAAATTGTCTATATTTTCAGTTCTCGTGACAAAATTAAAATCCTAGAGATCCCTTAAGCGTATTATCTTTAAAATTTTATATATGAACTTATTTCTTCTTATTCAGAAAGAATTTTCAAAGCTACACCATCAGAAGTGGAAACTCACCTGCTTCACTTTTTTGCTATTTACTCAGAGCAGTGACAAAAATAGGACATAATACCATTGCCTTTTTCATTCCTCTACCCGTCAAAAAATCGATCTAACCGCTACGAACTTATATAAGAGGTTTAGTTTTAGCTATCACTGGCATTGAGTTTTTTCACGATGGATCAATGTTAAACTCAGCCTGAAATTTGAGGTATCCACACCATTATTTTTATAAAAACTAGATTTTTATTTTATACATACTTATATAATTATTCATTTTTCATTGAATAAATTAAAATAATTTATTCGAGATTCTTATTTTGATTCAAGATTTTAATTACACCAAGAAAATTATACGAATATTTTTTTCTGAATATAGAATTATCGATCATACCATTGCTCATATAGGGGTTGCTGTTTAGAATTACAGTGTAAGGCTCAAGTCTACAAAAAATGCTACTATAAAAAAATGTGGATTTTTCAAATAATGCTTTAATTTTTTTTTACTTAAAATCGATTTCAAAATTAATCGGGAAATAAATCTGCTGGAAAAAATAACGAAATGGGACAAAATGAAAAGAAAACAGTTTAGTGTAAGATGTACCTAAGCTAACCATGTTGTGGAACATATTTTTACTGCAATTGGTTCCCTAAAAGTATATTACAAATGTAATAGGATCTTGAAATATGTAAAAAACTGATAGGATATGTTCTTAATGTAATGTTGTAGGGGCATATATTCCAAAACAACTGCAAATAAAAAAGGGCATAAGCGTAATTCATTTTTTATATATTCGATTCGTTTCCCTATCTCGATGCGTAATCTATTCATTATTGCGTACATGTAAGTTTTGTGGTTAAACAATTATTTTATATACTCACAAATATTTCTTTTGAATGAAGTTCTAATTGCTAACAGCATCATTATTTAAGTATTCAATAAGAGTGATTTTATCAATTCGCTAATCTTTAGTTCCATCAGTCCATAACATTTTTAATCTAAAAATATTAAAACTGACATCCAGAAACTAATTAAAAAGAGAAATACAATTAAAGAAACAGCTTGAAAACATACTTAATTTGTTTTTTTCCTTTTAATAAATTTGAACTTTTGATTGTGGAGAGAAATATACTGTTAGAATCAGCTAAATTTATAACTAATTACCTGACTATAATTTTGATATTGAAAAAATGTTATTATAAAAGGAATAAATTTTTTTCCTCATAGTTAATATACTCGTACTTTCTTGTATGTTTCAAACATTTAAGAATAAAAGAAATTGGAATTTTGATCAACGTGCTCTAGAATCATATTTTATTGAATCACAGTAGCCTCACAAAAATGCTCAAGCTCCTAATCACACCTTGCGAAGGCTTCAAGGTTCAATTCTCTATTGCTCAGCCACCTCTATCTTTTTACAGAATGAGAGAAATCACAGAAACTCGAGGTTCGACCAGAAGTCACAGTCCAGTACTCTCTTGACCATGACTCAATACAATTGTTTTGATTATAGGTGAATTGGATGAACAGAGCAAAAACAAACTGTGATCAGTGCACCTCGTCCCCCCCCCCTACCAACTACTAAGTGAGACGTACAGGAAGAGTACTAATGATGGACCCTTTTTTAGAATATCATATTCTCGAAACCCCTGCATATATTACAATAAGTGGTACATATGAATATGTGACGGTTCTATCCGCGACTTTAGTAACACATTGTGGACTCTTCTGGGGAAAAATAAATTAATTCAACCAACCTTCGCCGACCAAGAAAGCGTGATTATATAAATGAGGTATATTATATAAATTCTGTTTTCCCGAGTTTGTGAGTTGACACGTTGGAGTTGGCAAGCAGGAGTTAGCGTAGAGTCTGCGAATTACACTCATGTCCATAAATTAAGGATAATGAAGTTCAGGCAAAGAAAGAGACAGAAGCAAAACAAATTTGGCTTATTTGTAAAGTCTATTTATTAAACAAAAGGTAAACAGCAAAAAAGATGCTATATGTTTGACATAATTAATAAAAATTGCGACTTTTACTCCCTGGAGCAAATTTGAAAAAAGAACCTTTTACAAAAAACAGTATAACATGGTTAGTATGATGGTTAATACGGAGTATGTCTCCCAACGAGGCAATACAGGCCTTACAACGCCTACGCATGCTGAGTATCAAATTATCAATCTGATCATGGGGATATTACACCACTCATCAAGCAATGCCCTCCGAA
>BMAO01006061.1:0-38659 GCA_019973975.1 Trichonephila clavata | reverse complement strand
AAAAAAGAATTGAATTAAAAATTTCAAAAAAAAAAAAAGGTTTAATACCAGAAATTGACATTATAGCTTCTTTTTCTATACTTAGCTGAAGTCTATATGGTTGTTTGAAGAGAAATATGTACTTATCCTATTAAAAATGTTTTCAATCTGTTGCAATTTAAAAATAGAAATAAAAAGTAACATAGTAATTATTATATTACTTAAAAGAAACATACTTAAAGCATGTAATTTTATACGTATCATGATTATTTGTACACTTTATAATTAAGGTCTTATCGTAGCTTTAGCATCAAAGTACATTATTATTGCATTTAATACCATAGTTGAATACATTAATTGTATAGGGGATTGTGGTGAAAATTATGATTGTAAACTGGGTTGCAAATATTGAAAGTTTGTGTAGCACTGATCTATAATGATTTTCCGATATCCTGGCTCTTATTTTGAAGTAAAAGCTGGCTTTCTTGTACATAGTAATACCAGATTGAATAATTTTTTCTAAAGAACATTTTTAATATAACAGCCTAAGACATTATAATGAATATAAGTTAGTTTAAATAACTATCCGATTAATTATTAGTCACATGGAGAAGCAAAACGAGGACTACTGGCTGTAGACCAGGTCAGTTGACACTGACATTTGAAAGACAAGAACTTCTAAAGCTTTGCCTAACTCTCTTAACTTCTTTAACACACCAATGCAAGGAAATTAAATATAGAACTTCAAACCAAATCACCATATCAGGGTAGTGTTAAGACCTGTTTGAAACGTTTAAAAATGTTTTTAGATTCTACACAGAAAAAAAAACAGGTATACGGTTTTTAACTGTCCATATATTTAGTAACATTTCTCCCACTTCTTCGACCCACAAAACAACCTGCTGTACAACTAACCTAAGTACATCAGTAGTGATGTTGTGCATATAGAGAGCGTAAAGTGAGCCTTCAATTCTGCTAAGCTCGTAATTGGACAACTGTGCACAACAGTTTTCAAGTAACTCAAAACCAAAAAGTTCAAGGCTTAAGTTAAGATAAGCATGACCACCAAACTGTTGGGAAATAATGGCTAACAATTCAACTGTTTTTAAAATAAATATTCAAAATCTGCTTTGTTCTACTTTTATTATGCAGAAAAGTTCTATAATTTAACTTCAATTATAATCTCTCACATTGAATGTCATTCAAAAATAATTTAATACTTCAGTTCTTATTTTTAACCCCTTAAGTGCTGCGGACGTGCATACACGTCCTGCTGATCAGGTGTGTTTAATGACCCGGACGTGTATACTCGTCCTTCCAAAGGAGGACTTTTTGTATTGGGCTGCTCTACTTAAAACTAATCCCACTGATTTGGAACACAATAAAATGACATTGAAAGTCTATAGAATTTACTTATTTCGGAGAAGGTGTGGGGGAAGGGATTTGAAAAGGGGTATATTCCAGAAACCAGGAAAATCATTGCTAAGCAATTTTTCGTGTTTTTCCGTTTAAATGCACTCTTTTCCATTCTTCATTAGCTGTCATTTTTGCTTACCGCATGTAATAGAAGCTTTTTAATTTTTTGTACGAATGCAATGAATGTGATGCTTGTTTCTGTGTTCAACCACGTTCGAGGATGTATCATAAAACCGATAAGTTACACTTCATTTTTTTATTATATTGTAACTCTAGAGATTAAATCTTTCATTTTCATTTTATTACTTTATCATTTTCTTTTCTTTCTTTTTTAAAGTGAAAGTAAACAATTTTTAGCTGCAAAAACATGCCTTCCCCCCCCCCCCAATAAACTGCTTAACAACGTGCGCCTGTGGAAAAAATGGTGGCACTGGGGGTGAATTTCGTAACTTTTCCTTGGCCGTTAAGGGGGTAAAAAAGTATTGGAGTAAATGATGGTTAGTTTTGAATCCTTATTTCAAAGTTTAAATTTTAAATATAAATGCATATTTGTATTTACAAGAATATAAATAAATTTTATCATTTAGTATTCCATAAAACAATTTTATTAAACTTCGTTATATATTCCAGGTACAAAGAAAGATCAATAGTGAATAATTTTTGAGATAATAATAAATCTTTTTAAAAAGAGCATTGAAGTGGATTCTTTTTTAAATGAATATTACATTCTGTACACGTGAGAATACAGGAAGATGAATTGCATCAAAATTTTATGACAGAAAGTAAGTAAATATACTTAAGTTTAAATAAACACATTACCAGAAAATTCCTGCTCATACCAAGTTAATTTAAAACACACATACATTTTGACTATAATAACATATTATCACTAGCGGAATATTGTTTAGTTTCAATAACGGATTGCTGATTTACAGTGCATATAAAATACAATATCTCCGAATTAACTTTGCATACATTGTGTAATTTATAGAGAAACTGAATTATTGATTTACTGCTCAAGAAAACATTCAAATTTTTCAAATAAAGGTCGTGAAAATTTATGTCCAATAAATTAGAAAACCATTCGAAATGTTGATTTAAAATACTGAGACCCCTCTTCTCAAACTCGGAGAAACACTCGAAATTCATTTATTTGAATAAGTGGCAATTATTTTCGTGTACTGATTGGGACCAACAGCTCGAGGGCAGAGATTGTCAAACTATAGTCTGTGTTATACTCAAGTTATTGATTTCCGTTATCAGACAGTTAGATTATTACTAGCACTGCCAAGTATGAAACATGGAAGCTGAAATTATTAAATTATTTAAGATTAAATACTTTCTGTACATGTATATAGGTATGACAGAAACATTATGCAGATGCTCATTTTAAAACTTCTAATAAGTTGGTTTATATTATTAAAATAATCTAGATAAATATATAGAATTTTCATACAAGTATAATATTTTTCATAAACTTAAGGTAGTTGAAAATGAATTTTAACAAGTCGTAAAAGTTTTGATACCTTAAAATGTTTTGGATTAGATTTTTTAACCAATGACTGCCATGTAAATTTAGAGAGTCTTGCCCGGGGTGAAAAAATTTTATTTTAAAGAAAACATCACATTTTACAAAATATAATGATATTGAGTTATTGATTTATTATTGTAATAGCATTTACAGTAATTTTTATTGAAAACAAGCCACTCGTAGCCTGTCGTTACTGAATAAGATTCCTGTATTGAGTGCGACTTACGAGTTATATCATAGGTTTTTTTTTTTAAATAAAAAATTATTCTTATAGAAAGGGGGTTTTTTTTCGTTTTATTTGCTTTTACAAGATCGTCATCTAATTTCATCTGGTGGCAGTTTAGATGTGTAATATTATGTCAGATTTTCATTGCTGTTGTTGTTCCTTATCCCAGATGGTGTAGCTGAGCTACACCATCTCCATAAAACTAAAAATCTCCAAAAATCCAGAAATAAGATAGGATTCCTAAACTGTCATATGAAAAACAATTTAGAATGTGACTGGGAGAGGCCTGATCAGCCTCACACTTAGGACATTCTTGGAAGAATTTCCGGCCCTGTTGAAAAGTCAGAGACTTGATATGACCACTAAAAAAGCACGACAGAGCCATCTGCTGATACCTAAGAATCTTAAGTTGGTGACACCAACGATGTTTTTTCCAAAATACCAAGGGTAAACAGGGGGTAATCTCCAAAAAATGCATTCAATTCTAACCTTTTAAAATAGAGGAGAGTTCAGCAAAAGTTAGAAAAGTATCACCCAGCAAAGTGTCAGCAGTGGCAGACTTGGCCAAACTATCGGCTATCTCGTTACTAGGGTTTCTGATTTCCCGGGTTTTTCCATTCCGGGAATGTCCGGGAAATCCTGGGAATGTAATTGTTGTTCCCGGAATTCCCGAGAATACATCAAAATTTTAAAAAAAATTAAAAACAAGTTATTTTTAAATAAAATCAATAATCATTATATAAAATAAAGGTGCATGTAAATTACAAAATTAATTCTTATTCATATAATGAGCTAAAAAGTACAAAAAATATATAATAAATTGATTATTCATTATTGAATTAGGATTTCGGGAAGCATAAGCAATTTATACTTTTATCAGTCAGGCATGGAAAAATTGTTACGGTTAAAGATTTTGTAAATTAAAAATCTCGAGGAAAAAATTCACATTTGAAAAATAATTACTAAAATTAATGTTCCTTACTGACTCACATGTGTTTGAAAATTAACCAGTCAAAGCTGAATCAATTATTTCTCTAATGTTGCTCTACTAAGAGATAAATATTAATATATACTTGAAAACTCATTTGCTGCTGAAGTCCCGATTATGTAGGCTAAAAATATTAATTATTGTATTTAAGATATTTTATTTGTATAATCCATTTCGTGTTTATGGAATTGCTGTATTATTGTTACATAAATATAAATAAATATTAACATAAGAATCTACACGAAAGTTAAATTTAGAAAAATAATAAATAAGAAAAATTGCGCAATTTCTTATAAAAATATTCTCCCTCAAACAGTTTGTGGGTTCATTCCCTTCTTCAAATTGCTGATGAATTAAATAGCTCATAATAAAGACAAGTATCCGAATTTTTTAAAAAAAAGATTAAATAAATAATAGTTTTAAGTATTAGTACTTACATTATAAACATAAATCTAGATCTTGGAACTTCGATCACATAGTGCAGTCACGAAATGCAATTGCTTTAAAAACCCAATATTTCTTGTTAACCAAGCTCGATATACCCACGGCTAGCTGTGGAAAAATTCTCACCCCTAAAGTTCTCATATTACACTCTTACCCACAGTTGGAGTAACGAACATTCCTCCGTCCGGAAGTTCGGTGTGAACCATCGCAAATTGCCACAGTAGGATCAGTTAACGATGTCCGAGATTGAAATGTAAGGTCAAGTCAAAAATAGCTACCTCATAGATAATT
Source organism: Trichonephila clavata (assembly GCA_019973975.1). Taxonomy (NCBI): domain Eukaryota; kingdom Metazoa; phylum Arthropoda; class Arachnida; order Araneae; family Nephilidae; genus Trichonephila; species Trichonephila clavata. The sequence continues at coordinate 33,784 of BMAO01006061.1, read as the reverse complement.
CATGCCCCGTGTGATTCCCGGGAAATCCGGGAACGAAGTCTAATTCCTGGGAATAGAAAAAGTACAAAAATCTTATGATTTCCGGAACCCGGGATCCCAGGAAAGAAACCCTACTCGTTACCATTCAATCCAATATGGGAGGGGACCCATTGAAAGTATATAGTGTCTAGAAGAAAGTCGACCCATAACATCCAGAATATTTAGGCTTGTCATATCCCCAACAGTTGTCCAACGAGAAAGATGCTATATAGAAACGTGTATGGATCCTCTCTGAGAAAACCTATAAGACGAGGGTAGTTATAAAGAGTTGTAAAGTAATAAAAATAAACTGATATATAAGTAATAATTAGCAGCCCTCAGGAAAACCATCTGTTGATACAAGAAAGTCGCTCTACTCCACCTCAAAATCTTCCTACAGAATGCATACAAGTTCTTTAACCAAAGGAATCGAGGGAATAAAAAGGCGAGGATGCGTCAATTTAGGAAATCAGTTATTATGTATTTATTTGATGACGACGGCAGCAATGCTGGAGAAAGCAACAACTATAATACAAATACAACTAATTTTCATCACATAGAAGAACATATTCCTCCCACAGAAAAAAATGCCTAAAAATGCCCATTTCAAATATGTACAGAGCGAAGAAAAAAACGTAAACAGACTAGGTATTTTTGTCCATTGTGTTCCAACAACCCAGCACTTTGCATTGATCCTTGCTTTAAAGCTCAACATACACAGCCACAATTATACAAATATTTTTTAATTATTGGAATAAATTTAAATATATAATTATTATATTACACAATATAATCATCTAAATTATAGTTTTAATATTGAAAATCGCTAATTAATATGTTTTTGCACTATATAAATTTTTTATTCATTTCTAATAATTCCTAACTCAAATGGAGATATATAATCAAATTAAAACTTCACCCAAACTACGAGATACCTCGTAATTGGCAGTTAACGGATTAAGAAACCAGTTTGTGACTAGTTCTGCAGGTAAGAATGGAAAGGAACACAAATTCTTTGTATAGCATAATTAAGAAGTTTAGTAAATAGAAATATAATATTTTTAATATAATCATCCTTCTGTGTGGTGTACATTAAAAAAGTTGAAAAATTAAATATCCTTGTAAAACTCAGAAATCAGTATTCTCAAGGAAACTAAGCTTATTCAAGTATTATAGATACTTTAACAGAAAAGAAATACTTGAAATGTATTACAGTAAGAAAAATAATCATTTCTCTCGCTCTATGACAATCATTTTACCCACAACATAGTATGTGTCAAAGTCATACGCAATATGAAGAATTGAAGTAAAACATTGTAAATAAATGTATAGTTTACACACACACACACACACACACACACACAACACACACAACACACACACACACACACACACACACACACACACACACACACACACACACACACACACACACACACACACACACACACACAATGATTCTTTATTTCAGTTTTTTTAGAGGGATTTTCTTTAATTCAATATGGATCTGAATCTCCCAAGACATCTCACATGATGTTTCGTTCTTTTTATTTACCCACCTAGTGGGAAATATTACTTTCGTTCTGAAACGTTAGTTCTTAAAAAAGGTGCAAGGTCAACAAAACTTTGAGGTGAGAGAAGATTCAATATTGCATCAGACACTATTCCAACTAATCTGTGTGTTAAGACTAAGAAATCATATGAGGAAAGAAAACTCTCAAAATTTCTGGGATAGGAGTATTTAAGCTGGGATTTTGTGAAATAAAAGGAGGAACGCTTTTGTGTGTTTGGTGTGAGGGTTTTATTGCTGCTTCAATGTATAAATGTGTACGAATAAAATAATAAAATCTCAGAAAAGAGATACTACTGTTTCATGAAATTTACCTAAACGTGCTACAGATTTTTCTAACGCCAATCATCAAAGAAAAATGCCAGGAGTTTATATTTTTCAACATAATCACGTGTCTTACTAAAACAACACATTTACAGAATAACAAAAGGAAGCCACGTCGAACAACTGCGATAATTGTAAACTTGGACTATGTACTTTATTATTCCCATGTAAACTATATGCAAAAAATAATTTTATTTCCTCAACTAATTTGTAGAAACCCTGTATACATATGTAGTCAGGATAAGATAAAGTAAACCCCTCCACACAAATGAATATTTTTAATATTTTATCAAAGTCAAACAAAATTCGTGTTGAAACTATTGACATGTCTTCTATGAATTATTTCGATTCAATATCTCTCAGTACTTATATGTCAAAGTCTTAGTTTAAAATTTCATTTAAATGATACATGGAAGCTTTAATTGTTGGTTAGTTGTCATAAGATCTGTTACTTATTTTAAACTTCAAAGAAAAATTCAGGAGCATGAATTATTTAATTATACATTTCTTTACCTCTCTTGCACTAATACTATATTAGAGCATAGGAAATGCTTACACAGATCTGAAGTGTAAGTAATGATAAAACACATATTTATAAACTTTAACAATTATAAGAGTCACAAAAAAAACTTGATGCATCAATTATTGATAAGTAAAATCAAATCAAATCATATTGATAAAAAGAAAACCGTGAAAAACTCTCACCTGATATTATAAGGAATCTCATCTTGTCCACTCATGTTCTAATACTTCAGCAAATTTGACTAACAACAAATAGTTCTAATTTTTACCGCAGGTATCATAGGTTTAATATTTACATCAATATGTTTAATGAAAAGAAATGAGTTCCTTTGATTACTTTCTTGCTTTTGAAGCAATATAATATTCTATTTTTCCACAAGGATACATTATCATCGTAATACTAATACGTAAGAAAAAATAATTTTATTGATTTTAGTAATAGCATTCTTGAAATAACCAAAAATATTATTTTACAAGAGAAAATCATATATTCCTGCAGACTTAGTTCAATAACATGTATTTATTCTTGTTGACCCTTTAGCTGTCAAGTTATTTTGATGATTTGGATATATAGGCCGTCAATTTTTTTGCTGCAAATGTCAGATGTTTAGAACACAATAAAATATATTTGTTAGTTAAAATTGATATCTTAAATTACGTGCATAAAAGTTTTGAAGGTTTTGTATCAATTGCATATTTGTTTGAAGTGGCTGCCACATAGCGCGAGAATGGTAAAGTTCACCTCTATTAAAGCATTATTTAAAAAAAAATAAATTTAAAAAAATGAGTATCCATCAGTGGCGCACACAAGGAGGGTGTCCTAGGGGTCCCCCCCCCCAAAGCCCTTCAGTTTTTTAGATTGATAATAATCCTACATATATATAACGTAAAATTTAATTAAGTACTTGTAATTAACTATTTTATTAATTAATGCTAATTATTAATTCAATAGTCTATTTTTTACTGTTTTTTTGTAAACAAAATATGAGTTGGGGGACGTTCGACATAGAACCATTCGACCATTTTTCAGACCCTTATCTGAAAATTTTTGTGTGCGCTATTGGCTACCCATTAATAGTTTATTAATTCAGTTTTGTGTGATTTTATGAGTCTAACTTTTCCAGATATAGATTCGAGTTTGACAAAAAGATGAAGTTGAAATAAACTTTTACTGTCATGTATTCGGGAATAAGAATGAAATGCACTCAAAATAAAAAAAGTGACCTGTATAATTCGGGCATAACAATTACTTTGCCCGAAGTAATCTCGGGCATGACGTTTATATAGATAGATAGACATTATATATAATAAAGAATCCACCACATGCATAGATAGACATCATATATAATAAAGAATCCACCACATGCATAGATAGACATCATATATAATAAAGAATCCACCATATATAGAGATAAAAAATTAAATATAATAAAGAATCCACCCAATCCTATAATGGTTATAGGTTTATTTTTAATTTTGATGATGTAATTCTCTGTGTTTTCGAAGTTTATTATATTATGCTCAGTCTTTACTTGTTATTTGATTTTATGTAACTACATTTCCTTTTGAAACGGTGATAGCAAATTAATCTGTTAAAAAAAAATAACACATTTCACTTCGAAGATTTCTTGTGCATTATATAATCGCTTCATCTGGGAAAAAAAGACAACTGGGAACTAACTTCCCATGTACTTTAAAACTCTCAGATTCCATTATTCATTTCTCCCTCAGGAGTAAATTATTCTCTTCAAACACAAAACCTCCCCTTCTTTTAAGGTGTTGCCTTAATTTTAACAGATCACGTTTTTTTCCCTCTCAGCATCACTTAAAATCTGTCCAATGTTATCACATTCCGAATTTGCTTACTTAATTAAGACTTCCTTACAACTTTTTACACAACTTGTTGGTAAAGCTAAAAAAATTTGTAAGCATGGAACTAAAAGCTAAAGAACTTTTCTAAATCTTGTTTAACGAAGGGGTAGTTCTTTTTTCCCCAAAGTGCCTTGCCAACCCCCTTTAATTTCTACACTCCTCACTGTTGACCATTCGCACTACTCCCTCCCCCTTTTAGATTTACAGACACGTATCTTTTATAATGTCTCACTCTTTTGTTTATTTTCATTTTTTTCTCCTCATTCTTCTATCTAGAACATTAATGATCTGCTTTGGAATTTTTAAGCCAGAGGAACACTGCAATTAAGTTTCCCTCCCCTCTGCTTCATTAATTAAATCTCGTTTGTCGGAGCCACTGCTGATTGGTTCTCTCGACTCAAATAACTCAGCTGGTGCCTTATTATTGGACGAAGACAAAAGCTTTGTTTGCGTCCAGGAGTGCGTGATCGCGCCAGATTTCGCTTAAGGGATGATTACGATAAATGATCAGAAATGAGTGGTTGCTATAGCAACGGCACGTGTCAGCACGACGTCCCTGATCTCAGAGCGGGCCACTTAGTATCTACAGCACCCCACAGTCAACGCTTGGATGAAAATTGCTTGACATCTTAATACTTTATTTTTTTAAAAAATGAAAATTCTAAATCTACCCCTAGTTACAGTAGTGGAATTGTTTGGACACCATGTGGAAAAGGAAATGAAAAGGGTAAAGTCCTCCTCCCCCTAAGCTATGTCGAAGAAACCTTTGGGGTGTTTCATGGGATGGGGAACTGTGGAATTCTATCCTCAGAAGTGTGATGACTGTTTATTCTCAAACATGTCAATCATTTGACCTTTTGGATATCTAAGGTAGACATCGCGAAAAGAGGACAAAAGGCGGTATTTATTATTATTTTTCAAAATAAAGTAGGGGGGGGGATGTTTTTTGCCTTGAGAGGAATCTTGAAATTTTGCCTATATTAAAACAATGTTATTCCATTATTACTTTTCAAACTTTTGAAAAGTAATAATGGAATAACATTGCTATATTATCATTTTTAACATTACTATATTATCATTTTTTGTACTATAGTTATTACTGTTATTTACAAAAATAAAAGAATTATCTATTTACTAAGCATTAAATATATAAGGACAATCACAGAGGAAAAGAAGAAAGTACGATTTATTGGATCGGTGGCATACATATAAAGTGATTTCTACACCCAAAACTAAAACTAAATTTAAATAAACAAGACGGGCAAGAAATGAGGCAATGAGTGATTATAAAGCTGATAAAAATCAGTTAATTTATCTTTATATAGTATTAAAAAAAAACATAAAACAATTCTTAAAAGCTTTTGAAATGGAACATACTTTATGCTGTATAAAAGTTTCCCCAAATGTACAATTTTAAATTTATTTGTTTAAATTTGTAGATTAGTTAATACATTTTTAAACAATCATTAATTAAAATATTAAATTAGTCATTAAAATTGAATATCTTATTTTTAAGTATTATTTAAACATGAGCAGTAATCTTTTTTCTGTTACTAATGTTTCCAACTTTTGGCGAATTACTTATTTGACATTCAAAAGTAAAATATATTGCCATTTAAAAACCCTAAGAAATAAAAAAAATATTTTTATCTCATTCAAAAGAACTGCAAACATTTTTTATCAAATGATATGCTTGATTAAATTTGATTACGTACTACATCAATATGTACATATTCTAATTTGAGCAATTACTCACTTTTGTACTAGCTTGAAAATAAATGATAGTCAAGTTTTCCATTAAACAAAATGACTATTAGGTAAGACGCACAATTTTTTAAGGCGATATGGTACCATCTTCACAATTTTTTTTTGTTTTTAATATTTGATATTTGGTTTTAATTGTATTTCATAAAGGATTATATTTAATAAAAATTCCATAAAAATTTTTTTAATTTGTTGCAAAATGTTTGTAAAATTTAAATTTTTTTAGCTTTTTAAAGCATTTTTTAAATCCTTACGGCTTTTTTAAATGTGTCCTTTTCCTTCAAAAATATTTTCTAAGTACCTTATAATATACTACATAAAACTGTGCATGGGTTTTTTCTGCTGCTTCTCTTTAAATTTTTATTAATTTTTTTATAGTTAAACTTCCAAAAATTCTCAAAAAAACATTAATTTGAATTTGAAATTTTTTAGAAAAAGTACTAAACATGTTAGAGCTAATTCCATGCACAGTTTTACAAAACGTATATTTCATAACATGTATAAAAAATTTCAAACCCATAATTCAATTATCAAAAAGCCTTAGGGTTTTAAATAACAGTATATGTACAAAAATTCATCATGGAGAAATATGAGTTTGAAGTTTTCATTCCATGAATAGCATGATATAATACATCGAATAGTCTGAAACTTTTATGAAATGTTAATTAGCTTATTTAAAACTACTTACCATAAAAAATTGCACAAATGTAGAACAATTAAACTGTATACTGGCATAATGGATATACAGAAGAAAACGAATGACAGATCAATATTCCATAAAACTTTATCTTAATAATTATAATAAAAAATAAATACACACACGTCAGACTAATTCCAGGCTCAGATCTCATGCACATCATGTACAAACGATGTTTATGCCGTTATATTTTATTTCCATGATTTTAAAAGCCTTCGCATGTTAAATATTGTACACGAATGAAAGCATAATCAAGTAACAATTTATAGGTAAAATAAATTCAAAATCTGAGAACTGTATATGTGCATTTTTTAAAATAAATATCTTAAAATATTTTAATAATATAAGTGTTAAATCTCGCACCCGGGGGATATATATATATATCACCAAAAAACAATTATACAAAAATGGGAGAGTTTTCTATTCTTGCGAATTAGATTTTTAAATATGTGAGTTTTCAAAATGAGATTTATATTTGTGCTTTGGGAGAATCCGTTTTGAAGTTTTAATTTCATTCATGATAATATCATAAAAAGCAAGCACAACTTTTAAATCTTGACCAAATCCATTTGATCTTCCAGTAAATAATTCACAAACTAGAATTTTTGCATGAATTGCACAATTCTTTCTTAAAATGATTTATTACTGCATATATAATGTCAATCTCATTGATGTGCATTAGAAAAATAATTAATTAATTTTTTATCAGGCTCTTTCCTAGCATATAATCTGAAATGTAGGCGTGGTAGTTGCTGTTTAGCATCAAACATTGCTCCATTACTTAATGAAAAATGCAGGTAAAACTTTGAAATTTTGCAGGCATACTTATTAAGATTTGGGGTATCAAAAATAAGCCAATAAAATTTTTTTCGTCAGTTTAATGATTTTTAGGGTACCATATCGTCTTAAGTACTGAAAAAAAATACTATTCCACAAATGACTTACTACACATTACTATCTTCACGTTGTAAGTCCAGTCGCTATCTGAAGTCGTCTTATTTTGAATAACTTATGTTATTATGACAGAACTTTTAAAAAAGTGGGACACACTTAAAATTCCAGTTTAAAGCTGAAATAAGGATTTTCATGCAACCAATACGAGATTTCGTAGACTGTTAGCTTGAGATTCAAGGCAAGTTTTTTTCTTTTACGTTAATTTAAGAACTTAATAAAAACATTATAAGGTATCGAGGATTAACGTTAATTAATTACGAAGCCTGGAGCTAAGTTACACCCAACTCATCGTTTTCCAAGTAAATCCATATGACCATCACAATGACGATTGATACAATTTATCTTTGAGATGTACAGTTCTTTATTCTTAACAGCGATCATGAACTACGACAGATACTAACTAAAAAACTGTAGTTCCTTTTTCTGGATGTCTGAATAAACAACTTAAGAAAATGTAGAATAAATATAACGAAATAAAATCATGCTTATAATATAAAGTACTAAAAATAAAATGATACTCACAAGTTTAATTATGATGTACTTATTAGTGTTGTAATGTATACCAACTCACAAGTTTAATTTTAATATATGTATTAACACTGAGGTCGGGTGTCTTCAACCTCTCACGCTCGAGGGTCAAATTAATAAATTTACAATGATTCGCGGGCTACATCAATAAATTCACAGTGATCCACGGGCCTCAGGACAACAAAAAAATTGTAGTCAGGAAATTTAAATAAAAAAGGGAGGTTTGTTACATGACTACAACTAATTCTAACAAATTGGGTTTACAGATTTGTATATCTATATCTATATATATATATATATATATATATATATCGGTTCCAAAAAAGTTAAATGGAAGTCGAATTAAAATACTTTGTGCAAACCTGTTAAAGATAAAAATCCATCTTTTTTTCCGAAAATTTCGAAATTTTATGTAGAATCATGATATTTTTATATTTAAAATCATTTAAAATACCGTGGAAGTTTGGAAAAATTTGTCACTTTCAGAAAATTTTTACCCCAAATGGATACCAAACACATTAGTGAAATGTTTTAAATATCATGAATAAAAACAAAAATGTTTTTTTTAGACAAAAAGCAGAAAAAGCATTTTTTTTTTCAATATTGTTTCAAATTCAAATGAGGAGCCACTAAAATGCCTTAAGAAGGCCATTCATGGCCCACGAGCCACGGATTGAAATCTCTTACTATAAGATAAACCAACTCACAAGTTTAATTCTAATATATATGCATTATTGTAAGGTATACCAATTCACACAAGTTTGATTTTAATATATGTATTAACATTGTAAAGTATTCCAACAATGTAATAAAATACTGCTACCAATAGTTGTAAAAGTTGGAAATATTTATAAAATATTTATATTCATTAAGATAATATGGATAACAGCATTACATCATTTCTCCATTAATTACTAACTGAATATAATAGATACCTATTAAATGCCCTGAATACTATGTAATCCACATGCTCATTAAAGACCTTAATTTGGTCGATTTATAGATAAGCCGATAGAAACTATCTGATTCTCTACTACAAATGCATTTTCTCTGTAGGCAACGAGTAATGATAGTACTTAATAAGATCTTTTATTCTTGTAATGTTATCCATAAATATTAATGTTAATCCTCAAATAGATAGTTTCCCATTCGTTACTATTTCTACTAACGTAACGTTACTATCTGATTAATTGACTAATTAGAAACTGAAAAAGCAACATCATTTGATAATTTGTTGAAAGTCTTCATTCCATATGAATTTATATAATGTGAGAGAAGGGGAGAGAGAGAAAAAAGGAGGAAGAGGGAGACACACAGAAATGGTGAGAAAAAGAGAGAGAGAAAGGAGAGAAAGGGGGAATGTGAGTTTGAGAGAGATATCATGGTTGAATTATAACAGTCCTAGAAATGATACTAAAAATAAAAAAAATAGTTTTCAATGATTTTGAAAAGGTATACGTTATTATTTAGCAATTTTTTTAGTACTCTCTGCTTGCATTTTATATTGGCAGTTTTTCGGTAAAATTAATTTAAAGAAGTTTAACTTAAAACTAACTTTAAAAAAACCTATCAAACTTTTAAATAACATTCAAATTACTAAAAAAGAGTAAATTAAAGGACACTTCATAAGAAATTTAATCCAATAAAAATTTTTAATTCATGAATATGTTTTTAAATGTTAAAATTACAAATATATAGAAAGCTATTAAAATCTTATGGTCGAATAACTTTCTGCTTACAATAACCTTTAAAAAATCAATCAATTAATAAATATTGACAGCGCCAATGGCTTTTGAAAATTTTTTATTCAAAATAATGAAAAATATTCGTAAGTTGTATAATGTGATTTTCGATCGTTATGTGAAAATTTATATTCTTAAAAATAATAGTTTCCATAAAGTCTAAAAAACTGAAACAAATTCTTCTATAAGCTATTTAAATGTACTAGTTAAAATAATAGTAAAGCATCTAATGTTTCTAACACGCTTAAAAAAATTCCATTAAGTATTATTTTTTTGGAAGTATCATCTTTTTTTTTTGGAAGAAATGAAAGCTTTTACAGAGCATGGAAACTACATTCCTGAATAATAATCAGAACTTTGAAATTAAACAGAAACTGTTTTGTGCATTTCGTAGCAGTTTTTATTTATATTACCACTAGAAAAGAGTACAAATTATATTTTTCTCTTCTTCAATGAGAAAGAGCACTTGAGACGAAACAGACTTTGTAAACAAAATCGAATTATCGTTTTTTTCTCTCTTTTGAATTCTAAAAGCTTGTATTTATTTCAGTTGCAATGCTGAATTAAATGTGTATAACAATCCACTTAACTTTAAAAAAAAGTTGTTATGTTTTGTTGAGCTCTGTTTAATGTAAAACAAATTGCTAAGTTTTGCTAGTTTTCTTTGAAATTTTGTAATCCAATCAAATACGATTTGAAATCTAAAAAAAAAACGTTAAGAATATCCATAGCTGTGATATATGTATGTATATAGATATAATCCAATGTTTTTATTCCATTAAATGACCTAAATGTATTCTTAAATGCAACCCATTGAATAATTTGCATGCAATTTCTAAGATTATAACATGTATGACAGCTATAAATATTATAAGCAGACAAATGAGGTTTATAGCTATTATGTATTTCATATGAATACAATAACTATTTTTGTCATAACTTTACTGTGTCACATTTTTTTCTGCTTAAAAACTGCTGCGTCACATTCTTTTATGTATTTTCTTAATGTATGAGAAGTTATCAAAGTGAATTTAAGTGATTTGTTGTAATATTATAAGTGACAGCAGCAGTTGAGTTTTGATAACAATGCAAATACAATTCCTTTTAAGTGTCATCTAAGAAAAACTGCTACTTAACATATCTTCTTTAAGGAACAAATAATTTTCTTAATTAAGTTTAATGATTAATAAGAACTGATAACAATACATGGTTAACTATTCACCGCCATGTCTTTTAAAGAAAATTTGAGGAATGTTTAAGGAATCCGACTACCCTGAAATTGTGAATTTTGCCAAAGATTGACAAAAAATTTTATGATTTTATTTTATGGGCCATCTTATTAGCTTTATAAAAATACCAAGTTTATCATTTTCCGTTCACTAAAACAAAAACTACAAGTGTTTTAGTTAAAGCAGATGCCATTACTTTAACCAACATTAAAACGCGTTTTACTCGAAATGTGATTTTTTTGAAAATAATCAAACGGAGCCAGCGATTGCTAAAAAAGTTTTGAACATAATTAATTGAAATTTTTTCTGTAAGTTTTGTATAGTAGTAGAATTGTTTTAACTTTCAGATTTATCAATCACTGTTTTATTACAAAATTTACAGTCCCTTATGTGAATATAATCACTGTTTTTTTAAAGCATTTTCGTATAGTAACCGAGATAAAGTGCTCTAGTTTTTTGTAAAAAAGACGATATCATTTCGACAATGAATAATATAACAACTCATTAGATTGAAAAAATTGAAAATTTATTTATAAAACTTTGGTACAGAATGGACCGCGTTTATGCTATTTTTTGTCAATTTTTACCTATTTTTTCCCATTTTAGTAATAATAATTTCTTTTTCTCTTCTTAATTTTAGCACATTTTTCTTAAAATGTACTAAACACATTTAAAAATAACAAAAAAATACACGTATTACCTTAAAGATTTTTATATTAAAATTGAATAATTAAAAATAAATGAAAATTTTGTAAGACACAAATAAAAACCTAATGATATAATTGATTTTTCAATTCTTTTTTAATTCAAGCACTTTTTAGTGCTTAAGTTAGGTTGTTAAAAGTTGTTTTTCTCCACTCGACTCCAGCTTTTTCTATTGAAGAGCTTCATGCAGAGCTTATGGTATAATGATATGGCAAAATTTCTTGCGTTGTTCTTGATGTTGATGCATTCATTAATCAAGAAAAATGTAGTCTAACTATTCAATCTATTTACCAAATTAGAAATAATTTTAAAAAATTCGAATCTGGCTTCTCCACATTTAATTTAATTGGGAGGTTCTTTTAATTTACGATAGTCATTTATAATTTTATCTGAAAGAAACTCACAGTAATAGTGTAATCTTTCAGGAAAAATTGAAATTTAAAATTTTTTTTATCCATTTTCTTTTCTACATTTATTTTTACCAGGACAAAAATCTACATTAGATTGCTTAGTTTTATTGATTTTCTGTAAGAAAAAATATTCTGATTGATTGATGTTTTATGAGAATTTTTTTAATAATTTTTCACAAGCACACATCCTCAGGCAAGCGCAGATACATTTTAAACTTAAGTGCATGCTTATTTAGTGTTGAAACTAATCATTCTTGTCTTAAAAATTCTTAAGTTAAAAAATTAAAGAATTTTTTTTCCTTTTTTTTGAAACTATTGGAATACGACAGCAATTTTGTAATTTTTTTTTCGTGAATGAAATTTTCCTATAAACTTAAGCGAAACAATTGTTCTTCGTAGAATAAATCATTCGCTTTTACTTATTCTCCCTCAAATTTGAAAGAAAAGCAAATTGCCATTTTTACAAATGAGAAAATTAGAACTTTTTAATGAAAAAAGTAAATTTTATTCATTTCTATATGCAAATTATTCACTTTACCGGAAATGAGATTTAAAAAGGAAACAGTATCGAACTTTTAACTGATTTTGATGTGAATAAAATTATGACCAACTTTTAAATATAAGACTTTAAAATTTTTTATTAGTTAAAAGTAAAGTTATTAGAAAATACCTATTAAAAATTTCAAAGTAACGCATTTGACATTTCCTTAAATCACAGTTCTTTCTTTTTAACAGCCGCTTTTGCCATATATTTATATTTTTCTGTCAACATAGTTATTATCTGTTGTTGCTGTTTCAGATACACTAACGGTATATCAGATCAAGACCCACGAAATTTATCCCTTCAAAGGGGTAGTTTTACGCATGTCGTTAGCTGTAACTTTGAGCATCAAGCAGGTGTCAGTACGATTTGTCTTCGTTAAACCACAACTTTGAAGGAAAACATCCTGGTGGTGATCAGGAGCCTCCCACCTCTCTTCTCTTTTCACCAACCACACGAGAAGACTTGTGGCTCCACAGCTATTTAGAGTGCCTTATTGCCACACAGGCACTATACATTGACAAAGATCTATGCCCTCTCCGAAATTCGAAACCAAGCCCAACGGCACAGCAGTCAGCATGACTAACCACTATACCGGATGGGCAGCTTAGTTATACAGTAGAGCGTCATTTATCCGAATCAATTGGGACCAGACACCGTTCGGATACGCGATTGTTCGGATAACCGAAAACCGAATGCGATCCATGCAGTATATGATACTGGACATTATACAGATATTGAAAATCATCACATGCGGGAAACGTGCTTCAAGAAAAAGCCAAATAGGTGCCAAATGTCACAACTTTACCTTTATTGCGGAAAATAATCTTATTATACACCTTCGTCTTTTCGCTGCAAGGGGTCGCTGATTCTCTTGAGCTGCAGTAGTTGAGTAGGACAACACTCTGATTGTTGTTCGTACCACTCCATAGCTGTCTCTAACGTAGAAACGCATCAAAATTTGATGGACCCTTGCTGCTTTCATTGTTGTTGTCCTCGTCTTCATCCGTTTCATCGTCGACAGGGTTGAATTCTTCTTGTACGGAAGTCATTATTTAGCATTTGAAATCCACAGTCTTCTGCATCGCATGCCATCCAGGTTTCTACATCAACAAAACTCAACAAAAGAGCACGTATACACCCCATCACTTGAAAACCAACTGACCTAATATTCCGCGCAGATATTTACTAAATCACACAACTGAAATTTCTCTAATATCCCTCATCTTTCCCGTAACTTTTGGCCTCACAGGAAACAAATGTTGAGCATTGTACTGTTCGAAAATGTATCCGGACTTTGGTTCGGATATTTGACGCTCCGGATAATAAACGTTCGGATAAACGACTTTCTACTGTAATCTGTATTCAGTAAATAACGAAAAAATACAGTCATAGTTGAGTAGTTTTACTCCCAGAATAATAAATAAATTATTGATTATTAATTAACAATCTTCTTGAATATTTTTGTGTCGACTATTCACATCTTGAAAGAACATGAAAAAAAAACCCCATTAATAATGGCACCATACAACGGTAGACATAAAAATGAGAATAAATTAGCTCTAACTATCTTCTTTAATGGGAAAACTAATTCATCTGCTCGTTCATTAACTAACTGTATTTTCGCGCATCCTATTATCATCATGATAATTCACTGTGTCCTAAATGGATAATCATTGCTTTCATTGGCTTCAAAGCTAATGTTATTTGTTGGCATGGAAACGGAACTAATTGTATAAATGATGTTAATAACATTAGAAGACATTGTTATGGTTTCAGACTAGTATAAGAAAATAATGAATTTATAAATGCGTTTAGTGGATACTTAACTAGGTTATGATAATATAGCTTAAATTGAGCATTATTCGTTTGTTTTTTCTTGTTTGAATAATTCATTTTACATTTCATCTTTTTGAATTTCTACACAAATATGAATTCTAAATTCCTATTATGAAGTGCTTCAAATTATGGTACCAGGTATAAAAGAAAAAATTGAAAATTTATAAGCGGATGTAAAATTTTAGAAATTTTCTATAGTAAAAAAAGGAAATTATCGCTAGAGTAAATTAAAATTCTGAATCTCAATGATGATAAAGTGATAGTGCAATACGTGTGGTTAATTTTTCTTAAAAATAAGTTTGTAGGAAAGATAATTTTTTTATCTTGCAATATAATATGTGCTTAGTGCTCATAAGTGATGTAATATTCCATCCATTCCAATCTAAATTTAATCATTTTTAGATTTTGCTGTGTAGTAAATTTAACTATTACATTACATGCCACACAATGTATTATTATTTAAGACATATTTTATAACGTACTATTGTATGTTTTTTTTAAAAAAAAATAGCAATGGTGTACAAAGGTATAATATATAAAGAGAAAATAAAACAATTTCTATTCGTGCATACAGTTAAACGCACGAGACATATTTTCGAACTCAAAAAGACGTAAAAATATTAGTAACATAATTAACATGGATATTTTTTTTTTTATAAATTGGAAAATTTTTTATTCTCCTAAAAAAATTTAACATTTTAAATTAATAAGTATGTATTAGAATAAATTATGATAAAAAACATACTGTGAAGCAGTGGGATATACATTTTATTACTTCAAAACATATTTAAATACTTGATGTAATGAATAATGATTTTAAGTTTTCTTTTTTTTTCGACGTATGCTGCTCAACACATGAAATATGACCATCTTCTTGGCAAACAAATCTTTTACTTTTAATTTGCATTCCGTTTAATTTAGTATTAATTAACTGCTTACGAATTATACGCATACTCTATTTTTTCAAAATATATTTATATTATTTTTATTTTATTACTCTTTTGACAATAAAAAAAATAAACAATTATAAGTAATATTATAGAACATCAGTAAATGAGGATGTGCCCTTCTGTAAAGTATAATTGATAATTCAAAGCACATAATATTCTCAACTAAATATACTCTTATCATCGCAAAGCATTTAAAAGCAGAAAGTAAATAAGTTCCACAGATAGTGATTTATTATTGTATGCAGTGAAAATGATTTTTAATTTTAGAATAATAAATTAAAGTATATGTTAATAAGTGAAGCATTCATTCCGGTAATATTAAAAAATGTACCCACAGAAACTAAATAGCATTTCTGTATTATTCTCAAATAACGATCGTAATTAAATAATAACTGCTACGATATGAAATAACCAAATTAATATATCAAAACGTACACAGATGGAAGCCATTCCATCTCTCTCCTTTCTTACGAATCCGAAGTTACCTGTCATGCATCACCTCATCTATACATTCCAAAGATTCACACTCACCCAGGCGAGCTAACCCCTCCTACCGATCCCTTTTCAGACGACCAACCCTCTTTGGGTCCAATCCTCAATCAGCATTTGGGTTCACTCATCCAAACTCGCAAACGAAGCAAGCATCCCGAATTGATTCAA
This sequence comes from Trichonephila clavata, assembly GCA_019973975.1. Classification (NCBI taxonomy): domain Eukaryota; kingdom Metazoa; phylum Arthropoda; class Arachnida; order Araneae; family Nephilidae; genus Trichonephila; species Trichonephila clavata. Next base: position 17,459 of record BMAO01006061.1, on the reverse strand, counting down.
TACGCACAAGCATGCAGACGATTTTGACCGGGGGCTAATATACCGACACAGTTTCTGTCCACCCTAGCATTCTGGTCCACCCCCTCTAGTTCAATCGACCCTTAATCCTTTGACCGCTCTCTCGGTGGGCAAATAATCAACCGGCTACTATCTCCAGCCTTACGGTCATTTTGCTCCCCTCCGGCTCGGTACGCTGAACTACCCCACCTCTCTCCATGGAGAAGCAGACGATCCGATGAAGATTAGTCCAACCCTCGTAATGGCGATCGGATTAAAATAACAATGGGCGAGGAATTAACAGTTCATTGTAATCTTCCGTCGTCAGGTGTTGGGGGGTAAGGGAGAGAAAACAACTGCCTGCTCTTGGAGATTTTCAATATAAAAGAGGCTTAAGCGTGTTGTTGTTTAATTTGAAAGAGAAACACTGTGTATTAGTGATAGGATGTATATTTAGTTACATAGAGGGGTGGTGTGTTTGGCTTATTTTGATATGAGGAAAGGGATTAAATTAGTTAAAGGTATGTATAGGAAAAGGATATTGCGATAAGAACATAATTTGTTTTGTTTCTAGGAGGTAAGGATTTGTTGCTTAGAGCTTTTTGGAGTATAAGCTAAACGTGATATAATTATTTATTGCGTATGAAATATTATGAAAAGTTACATATATATTAATATATTAATGAAATAAAGCTATTTTTAAAATTTGAATTCGAAAACAGAGGAGAGAGAGAAAGATAGAAAATACAGTAATGACAATTTGTTTTTGAATGAATCAGTTTCGAAATTGACAACATATTCGATAAAAGAGCATTTCAACGCTATTTTTTGGGTGAAATTAAAAATAAAGGATTTTTAACAATGGACATTTGTATACTTTTGCTGTTAAAAATTTTTTAATAACTTTTGAAATATATTTGTGGGAGTATATTTGCTGTTTACGAGGAATCAGAAAAATGTTTTTTCAGTGGTATGTTAGAATGGCCAGAAGAATTATTTCTGCTTTTATCATTAAGAGCATTACTTTACTGAGTCTGAAGTGATAAATATTCACACTTTTACTATGAAAACAATTAAATATACATTCGAATGAAGCATTAAACTGGACATGGATATTAACAAGAAATATGTTAAAATTATTTCTATCGTTAACAATAAATATTTCTATATAATTTTGTAGGAAATTTTTCTTTCGTGCTTTTTAACAACCAAACATATTTGAAATTAAAAATAAAACATGTTGACTGATTTCTTCATTACAAGAAAGATGTTGAAATACTTAAAACAACTCAAAACACTTAAATACATACTTATGAACAGTTTTTCTTATAAAAGTAATAATTTCAGAATTTTGTAAATAACAGAACTAATATTTTAACTAAAAATTTACAGTATGTTGATTTAGAAATCTTATTTAAAGCACTATTCAAGAACTAAAACAAGTGGTAAGTCATTTTCTACAAAACTGGTCTAATGACTTCGGAATTGTTCTGGCTTCTAGGGCAAAAAAGAATCTACTATCTTTTACATGAGAGCTTAAAATATGCTGTAACTTCTAACGAATTCAAAGCAATTTACAATATATATATATATAAGGAAGTCCTTTTATTTTCATTAATGTCATATCAATATTTAAGGTTTTTAAATGTATATTTATATAGACTTACTTTTGTTTTACCTTAATTTACTAATTTTACTTTTATGCGGGACTGCTAATACTTCCTTTGTATTGGCGGGAAGAATTAACTTGATGTTGTGTTCCGAAGTAAGTTTCATCATTTAGTTTTTATTGCAACGATTTTAACTCTATAATAATAAGTAGTTTATAAAATTTTATCGCATTATATAGTAATAGTATTGTGTATATTATTTGTTAATAATTGCATTTTTATAATATTTCTTCCTTTTCCTAGGATCTAGTCTAGTGTAAAAGACAAATTACAGGCGAAGGTTGACAGGTTACAAAACATTGTTTAAACTTGCAATCTTGGTTCCTAATGCCAAGAGTTTTCTATTGTACTTCTGTGGCTAATATTTCTTACAGCTTTGCCTAGTTATACTTAGATTTATAACTATTTATGTTTTTTATTATATTATATATATATATATAGATAGATAGATAGATAGATTGATTGATAGATATGTACTGGTTTAAAAGACAGGTTGATGATATGTGCGTGATAGAGACTCAAGACGTGAAACAAAGTATTTGAAAATGAACTCAATATTGTTGAAATTATTTATATTTAATTCACCAATTTGTTTATTCTTTATTTATTTATAAAAAGTATTAACTGGTAACACTTGGTATTAACTGGGAAATGCTGATTGAAACAGTTGAAATTCATTAGAACAGTCCTATAAAAATGAAACCTACAGTGTGTGTACTAGTACAAAGTTTTTAATCAACGAAATCTTTTCTTACTGAATTTTATGTACTATATTTTAAGAGAAAAATTTTACTGAAAACTTACTTCTATTAAGTTATAAGCTTTGAATTTAAGGGGATTAGTACCATTTTTAATGTAAAGCGGATGTGGATTTAACGATATTTTCTTTTTTCTTAGTTTGAAATAACATGTGATCAAATATAATTTTCTACACTAATCATGATTTTTAAGTCAGGAAAATTAATTGATAAACGGAGTGGAAGTGCTTACTTAAAATCTGTTTTTGAATAAATATTTAATTTTGGTTTATTTTCTCAATATTTCAAATATTAGAAAGTATTTCAAATTGGATAACTTAAACTAATGTTTTTTTATTTATTAATTGATTAAAAAGTTCTCAGAATTTTTACATATTGTTTGTCACTATACCTTTTATTTTAGCGAAACAAAACCTCCTGGTACGATTATTACCACCTTTCTCTTTTAAAGTTTCTGATAGACTTCAGTGGCCGCGGTGGTCTAGTGGTCATGGTGTCGAGCTCATGGTCTCTTAAGACCAACCGTGTAGAGGAGCTGATACACGTTAAAGCTGTCATGGCTGAATGCCTTCACGTTGACGTGGCGTGGTACTTTGAAGAGGGTTGCCAACTCAGATATTACCTTCGTCACTTGACCGATGATCAATATAATGATGTCCGTCACCGATAGTCCTCGTGTGTTGCTTTATATTGCGACGTTAATAAGCTCTTACTTGATTGACTTCGACTAATTGAGCTCTTCCATCAGGTATTCTTGATCAGATACCACTGATATTCTTCCTATCATTCTGTAAAATACTACGACAGATATAAATTTAGAACTATAAACGAAAGAAAAGAAAATTTACAAAATAGAGATATCATCACTTTTTAAGCTAAAATGAAACAAGTTAGCCGTGAATACAATTTCTTGTACCTTACGGAGAAACTTAATGCACAGAATGTAAAAACATCTGTGCCGAAATATTGGCCATGCGAGGGCGCTGCTGTGCTCACCTCAGTATCTAAAATGTAAATATTGTTAGTGTGTAACTTGATTTGTAGAATGTAGGCCACATTACGGCAAGTTCAGTCTCATTAAATATTACTATATTCAAATTAGTGTCTTCATTGAGTAATATGGACTGATCAATTCCTATAGATAATGCACACTCATTCGTTTCATTCGCAAAGAAAATTTCGCTTACGTTCTTAAATTCTCGTCAACATCAGTGCTTCTCGTACTTTCAATATTTGAGACCCAATATTCAATCATAATTTTCATCGCTCCCCCCCCTCCCATACAACAACAATGTATTGAATTCAGTAATACTATAATTTGACGTTAAGCTATAATCCAACTAACTGCCATTTGCGTATATATGAATTTCTCACTCAGCCTAAACGTTAATTGCCCGGGGCATATATATACGTCTTTCCGAAGTACGATCTTTTCTGTGCGCTGCTATTCATTATTAAATATTAAATTTATTATGAAATTCGTCGCGCAGTACTGATATATTTATAAGTGTATTAAATCAGTGTAAATGTGTATTTTATTTTTATTATGTCAGAATGTTTTGTTTGTTTATTTCGGTAAATTAATAATTTTTTAAATAATCTTTTTTCAATATGCTCGCGCCCCCTCGTAAGATTTTCACGCCTTCCTAGGGGGGTGCGCCCTACAGTTTGAGAAACACTGAAATACATACAGTCGGACCCTTATTTAACGAATCCCGTTTTAACGAATTTCGTGATATAATGATTTTTTTCTTTCCCCAATTAAAATGAAGGCAAAAACCCCTATTTAATGAATTATTTCATCAGCTCGAATTTTTTTTTTGTATTAGAAAAAAATAAATCTTTTTTCAAATGATATGTCCTTTTTGTCCGGAACAGAAAAGTATTTTCTAGTCAGCATCAAATTTCAACTGAAGACCATTATTAGACTTAACAGGTGCAAATGAGTCATGAGTATAAGCTATCTCTAGTCCAGAGATAAGCTATCTTGAGTCTAGAGTAGGGCAGGGAATTCTATCCTATCTCATCCCAATCCACAAAGCAGAGGGTATTTTAAGTTTCTGACGATTATGGTACATTTGATGATGAACTGCCTATCTGTACAACTGAAGTTGATAAAGTGGTTCATTTATCGGAGTCGATGAATAACGATTCTAATGCAGGAATTGATAATGCAATTCCTATCAAAATTGTTACATTTTCTAATGCCTTACATTGTTTGGAAACTTTGAAAACATACATCTATCGTACGCAGCAGGATGAAAATGATGCAGTACTTTCTTCTCTTCATAAAGTCGAAAAAAAGACTCTTTCGAGTAAGGAATCAAACAGATTTTGAAGCATCTATTAGTCAGTATTTTAAAATTTTCAATTAACTGTTGCGTAAGAATTCACTTATAGTTCTTTTAGTTGCAGAATAAAAAGTGTGTACTTTCTAACTATGCATATTTTTGAGTATTTACTTATAAAATTTACAAAAGGTAAGTGCAAAAAATTTGTACTTTGTTTGGATCCCGATATAATGAATATCCCCGAATTAACGAACAAAACGTTCAGTCCCAATGAATTCACTAAATCGGGGTTCGACTGCATTCATAAAATACCTTATACATATATGACGATATATTCGGAAAGACATATGAAATAAAACACTGTGCTCCAGCTTACTAAAATGCTTTAGTGAACTAAATATATATTTAAAAAAAATATTTTTTATACAGCTCATACAGACTGATTACTGTTGAAAGGAGAATATGCCACACATTGTAATTTCTGTAGATTTAAAGAAAAATTAAACTGAAACTCTTTCATGAAAAAAGGTTTAGTTTTTGATCCTGTTTAAAATGCATTTGTCTAAAAGGAAATACATAACTGATTCAAAAATTAAAAAAAATGGGGCCTATTTGTATAAATATTTTGGAAATAAGATTCACATAAATTAGATGTTGTGGCGTCGTGATCCCTTTAAGTTACTTCATAACATAATAACGGGAGGGATCACACAGCTTTTAGCCCAAAAGGGCATTTCATTCCAGATAAAACAAAAAAAAAAATAGGAGATTCATTAATAAATTTTTAAAGTCCACAGCCTTTCACTGTAGAAAAAATCTTGTTCCAAGTCTGTTTAGTTCCAGCCATTTCTTCAACGTCTCCGGCACTCCGTGTTTCACAAGTCCGCTATAATTACCTTCCTTGGTCTTTGAGGTGCGGCTGTCCCCGCAAACTCAAAACTGAAGAGTGAAGTAATAATCCAGATTGAAGGAGATCGAGTTCCCGTCAACTTTCGAGCCGAACCTTGAAACTCTCTAGGTGGGCTACTTTTACGCCCTCAATCACTTCTCATTGGCGAGCGTAACAGATCTGCACTACGGTTTTCCTCACTTTAATCCCACTCCATTGGTACTTGGACACAATAGGCTGGCATTTCTGATCCCGACTCCAACACTCTATCTTGTTCACCATCTGGAGGTTTATAAATTGCCCTGTCACATTGACACTGAGGCTGTATCTTTGTCACGACGGGCCGACATTCATCTTATTTCAAGTCATTAGCGAACCAGATGTGTGAAGGGAACCCAACACAATGGATGCTGTTCACCGGAGCTTTCTTCCTATAGAACGTTGAGACTAAATATCGTCTAGATGTTGGAGAAAGAAAATATGTAGTGACATCAAAGCCGTTTGCAGAATCGGCTCACCTGTGTTATGTCCAAGGCATGAGGAAAGAGTAGCCGATTTTTTTTGAGAGATTCAGTGTCCCACCTGGACAACTTGGTCAACCTGTTCTTCAATCTTGACACGTATTATTGGGGAGAATTCTACTAATGAGCTGATATTACAGTGTAATGAAACAAATTTAGAGAAGAAGAATTTAGAAATTTAGATCTTTAGTAATATTTTATTTTACATTTATATATTTATTCAGGTTTTTGAATGTTATTTTTAAATTTATTACAGAATCAGTAGATACATTTCTGCAGCTATATTTTTCTTTATAACTTAGTTCCTTTTAAATGTTAGGTTAAATTGCTCCATAATTTAACGAAATACATATCACGATAATGTATCATTAAATGAAAATTTATAAATTCCTTATTTGTACTTTAAAAATGTGGAACATGCAGTTAATAAAATGAAAAGAAGTTATGTTTGGTATTTTATTTTATTTATCCTTCATTTATCATATTTTTTCGATAAAGATAATAAATATAGCATTTTAATTAGTTTTAAACTTCCATAAAAAATCAGAGTGTCAATAAAAGTTATCATAATAATAAAAGTTTGCTCAATTCTGAAAAAATATAAAAACGGAAATCTCTTCAAACTAAAGAAATTAAAATTTTTGCACCATTTCATTTCTTGAGAGAACATCTAAGTTTTATATATAAAAACCTTTTAAAGAATCTCCAAATTGTTCTGCAAATCGAAACGACAACAGTAACAAAAATGAAAAAAAGATTCATTTAAACTTTTCTGTTTGTATTTATTTCAACAAGCCAAAGAATTGTTTGCTCTTGTAAACCATTTTAACACTCTTAGTTTTTATCCATTTAGAAACACAATGTGCTGATTGAAAAAATGAGGAAAGAAATAAAGAAAAAATCCCAGATGTTTTAAAGTTTACAACAAAAAATATCAAAGTATGTCTGAAGTATCAATTTTCAGCAGGGTAAATAAGACTTTAGGCTGGATTGTTGTTTGTAGTTAAGTATTTGTTACCGGTTTTTAGTTTAGTATATAGATTGGAATCAGAAAATAAAGATTATTTTAATACTTTTCAGCCTGTGTGGAAAGTTTCCTCGATTTCTTTGAGACATTTGTACATGTACTTTGTAATACACTGCCACAATGAAGATAAAAAACATACAAAAATATATTTTTGGATATATTAAAATAAATAATGAAATAATTCTGACAATTTATAAATAAGTAATGTGTACTCACACATGCATAGAACTATAAAAAAATTTAGATGTCTTATGATGCGACAGAAATACTTAAAAAAAAATCTTGATATAACTGGTCTTTGGTATAAACATCTACCCAATTATTTCTATGTGTTTGATTTTAGCCAAAAGTCATAGTTTTAAACTATACTTTCAGTTGAGAAGCAAGCCTAATTTTATGTAATTTGTATAATACCATATTTGATTATTTTATATCCATTACTACAATTTAGTGAACTAATTCTGTTTGGTTCTAAATTAAACCATTATTACGCTGTTTTCATGTCCTGCTTCATAAGGGCTAATCAAAAAAGAATCTATATTAACTGAATTAAACCGATAATGTAATCTTCCAACTATATTTCTTTGGATTTGAATAAAGTGAAGTTTGGAAAATCAAAGAGAATAAACTCTTGCAATTGTTTATTTTTGTGTAAAATATATTAGAACGTTGGAGAACGCAGAATATTGTGTGTTGATAGGTTACCTAAGTTGAAAATATGTTCATTAAAATCAATAACAATATTAAGATAGTGCGATAATTTCACAACGAAAAAGGAAGTCAAACACAAAAATTACGCTAAAAAATGAGTGTGTTCAGGACTTTTTGCCACCACTGTATTTATATATATTGATATCCACCTCTGCGGTGTCACACTAAAAAGAGACAGAGCTTCTGAGAATAAACATGTACTAGATCTACGATGGTAAAATACCAATCCATTAAAATAAATCCATTAAAAATACCAAAATACCATTAGAAATTTTTAAAAAGTATATAATTATATATATGGTCGTGACATTTCGTAGACACACAGAGCAAGTTAGCTTGAATTTGAATCTTTATGATGTGGAGTTAGATGGACTACTACACATTAAATTAAACTGAATCGTCAGAACCTCTTATAGTGCGGTGAAGAAGATAGAAAATGAAAATATCAACTGATGCTGACTTTTTATGCTGATTCAAATCTACTACTAGTTTCATAATGACTATAATATTTTTTGTAGTAAAGCTGCCTGAAAATAATGTGAAATATGTGCAGAATAAAACAATATAGAATAACATAATATGCAAAGAAAAATAACACGAAAATTGACAAATACGGTATATTTAATAAGCATTTTGAAATATATAATTGTTGTCACATGTTAGAAAATCAATATTTTATGGGCCAGCCGTTTGCTTTAATTACGGCTCTACATCTTTTTGGCATGGGATGCACCAATTTCAAAAGAAGATCTTTCGTGACAATATGGTTGAAGGAAAATATTAAAGCTTCAATTAATTCACATTTGTTTGAAGGTTTTTTCTTTGAAATTTCATAACCAATTTTAAACCATAAGTTCTCTATCGGATTAAGGTCGGGAGACTGTCCTGGCCAGTCCATTCTATTCACAGTATGGTCTTTCAACCATTTCTGGACTACGGTAGCAATTTATTTTGTTGTATTTCAATGTAATCCATGGCTTTCACTGTTCCGCTAACGATGTGAAGTCTTCCAAGACCATGAGAAGACATACAACCCCATACCATCACTTTTGTTTGGTACTTTACTGTGGGCTTCAGACACTGAAGGCTGAATTCCTCATGAGAGCGTCGTCTTACATAGGCACTACTTTGGTTGCCAGAAATTCAAAACTGACTCCTCGTCACTAAATATTACCTTTTCCCAGTCTTTAATAATCCATAATGAATGTTCCCTTGCCCACGTCAATCGCCTCTTGCGTTGAAATTCAGTCAGTAATTGTTTTGGGAGCACTTTACAGCCTCGTAACCCAATTTCCAGCAGTCTTCCTCTAACAGTTCTTGGGCACACACTCACATTTGATGCCAAAGTCCATTGTTTAAAATTTGCGAGGAATTAAGCTTTTTGTTTGATAGTGAAATTCTGTGAAATAACCTGTTTCACGTTAATATGTTTTTCTTTGTCTGTCCTGATCGCCCCCTGTCCGCAATAAAATTTGTTTCAGAAAATCTTTTCAAAGTTCTCACAACAGTAGAAAGGCCACATGGTACTTTAGCAGCAATTTGGCTCCTAGAATAACCTTCTTCCTTCAAATGTATTATTTTGTACCTTTTATTCTAAGGCAGATATGAAAATTTAGCCATAATTCCAATATTTTCCACAAACGCACTTCAAATTGCTTTCAATACACTATTTTCCACAAGTACATACAACTGCATTCAATACAATAAACCACGTTTAACCTTTTTCTTTCAACCCTTTATCGCTACTGTTCTCTGATTGGTAAACACACTCACTCATTCTTACAGTGACCTTGTGCTTTCTTGTCAAGGTTTGTTCAACATATCAATGAAACTATTTACTTTAGATGAAATCTAATAACAGCTTTGAAATCAGCATGAAAAAATACATTAAAATCAATAACAATATTTAAGATAGTGCAATAATTTCACAACGAAAAATGAAGTCAAACACAAAAATTGCGCTAAAAAATGAGTGTGTTCAGGACTTTTTGCCACCACTGTATATATATATATATATATATATAATATATATATATATATACCGGGTGTCCATAATTAAACTTGAAGTTTGCGAGCAATCTATAGCAAAAACTATACAGCGGAATTGCATGAAATTTGGGTAATGGCAGAATGAAATATTGGGAATTTTACTAAGGGAAAAATTAATGAGTTTCAAAGACTACCCTTCAGTGGCGCATCATAGCTTTTTTGAGAACATATAAAAAATCTACAAAATTTAGAAAACATGCTCCATATGATGCCCACACCATTGTCTGCTACCATTTGGAATTGGCAGGCAATTCGATGTAATACAATCACAGTGATTATGCCAGGTGATGTTCCTCCACACATCACCCGTTGTGTGAAACAAGTGCTCTGCCGCCATTTTGGCGACAACAAAATCATCGACCTACATCTTCCTACCGTTTGACATCCTAGATCCCCGACTTGAATCTTTACAACTTTTGGCTGTGGGGGATACCTCAAGATCTTTGTCTATCGTGATCACATCAGATTTTTATCTGAACTTAAAGAAATCATAGAACGCCATGTGCGTAACATTCCCCAGTTCAGGCTGGTTTCAACAGTGCAACATGGGATTTTACGCTTCCAGATGGTAGCAGACAAAGGTCGACCGCATATAGATCATGTTTTGTAAACTTTTGAAGATTATTTATGTATTCTCACAAAGCTATTATATGCTACTTAGGAGTGGTTTTTGAAATTCATTGGTTTTCCCCTTGATTAAATTCCCATCTCACTTCATTCTACCTTTACCCAATTTTCATGCAATTCCGCTGAATAGTTTTGGTATAGACTGCTCGCGCAATTTTAAGTTTAATTATGTACACCCGGTATATATATACAATGGGAGAGTAAATGAAAGAACATAATACAAAGATTCTTAAAATTAAAGAAACTTTCGCATTTTGTCGAATTTTGCTCAAATATTGAGAGAGGTAAACTAATGCTTTCAAATAAAGATGTAAATCTTTAGATTTAATTATATAAGTGTAAGTGTAGTTTCTTTAAAGCATGATGTCTTAGCCATGCGTTTAGAGAAACAGATTTTGTAGGGAAACATGCTACTTTTTGTTCTTCATTAATGTGCTCATTTTGGTGATTTTTTTGCAATAATTGGTAAAGTCCGAATTAAATATTTAAAGCGAGTATCCGTTAATGATTTTGGATAACATAGTGACGTGGAAAATCATCAAAAGACTTTACGCGGATTATTATTAAATGCTGATTGATAAGTATTTTAAAGTAAGACTTAATGTTTTGTGCAAATAGTGGAGACAGTAAATCGAGACAGAAATTATAAAAATAAAGTTTAGGCAAAATCTTCCAAAAGATACAACTAATTTTAATTGATACTTGTCTATAACCATTTGACATAACAGGAGAAAACAGCTTATCAGCAGTATTGGGAATATTATTTAGCGACAGAAACAGAAGTTTTAAGGGTTACTACTCCCAGAAAGATATGTCTTAATGCAAGACGACAAGGGGTAGTAAAGCTACCATTTTCTCATTATCATGTTGGAGAGAACAGCTACATTGGAGAAAGGGTCATTATTATATTCTCAGATGAGTTCAGAACCAGTCTAACCACTGATTCTTGATTCTGCTGAGATTCAAGGGCTTCCTATATGTCCTTCACCTTTCAAAAGACTGGTAAGAAGCGGAAGTTTCATGGTCTAAGCAGGAATCATGTTGAAATGACTCACAGACCAACCATCTTTGATAGTTACTTTGTGGATGCTGAGAGGCATTTGGATAAAATTGAGTTCCCTATGCCCACCTTTTAAGGGGTGCAGTTTTACTCTAATTTAATTTACATAAAGACAACGCTTGTATTCCTAGGAACTATCTAGTTGAATATAATTTCTGGAAGAAGATGTTCACCAGTGGGTTTCCAGCCAGTTTTCCAGACAATTTCATAGAGCTCTTAGAGAGGGGTACTCTAGATGCTGTTGGGAGAGAAACTTAAACTCGCTCACACTTTTCCAGATCAATCCAGTATCTGAAAAGAATACTGTAAGACGGATGATACCAAATACATCAGGAACTCATGAACTGCCTCATTTTCAGCATGAATTCATTTTGTAAAGGGAACATAAGCGTAAAAGAGAGTTATACTTTGTACCAGTCCATTTTTGTTTCTTGTTTTAGCCCAGTGCTTCTCAAAATTTCAAAATTGTCGACTCAATATTCAATGATAATTTTCATCACCCCCTCCATACAATTCAAGTGCATTGAATAATGCTATAATTTGACGCAAAAGCTACGATACAACTTTAACCTCTTAAGCGCCACCGGCGTATTTTATGGTCTCGCTCAGCCAAGGCGCTAATTGCCCCAGGCGTATATATACGTCTTTCCGAAGTACGATCTTCTCTGTACACTGCTATCCATAAAATTATTACGAAAGCTTTGGAATACAATAAAAGAACATTGACAGTGTTTGCGAAGATTTACTGAGATTTCAGAGAGCGTCTTACTTATTTATTCCTTTCCATCCCTCTCCCATCAATAACATCACATACGCGCATACTGGAAAACGTTGACATTGGGGAGCGAATTGCGTAAATTTTAATCAGCAGTTAAGGAATTAATTATAAACTAGAGAAATGACAAAGATAAGTGTTAATTTGTGCATGTAATTTTATATATGATATGCGCATTGGGTCATTGGTATCATTAAAAATGTTCTGAACATAGTACATGTTAAACTAATTATCAAGTACATTGTGCAGTTCATTTATAAGTTGTTATATCAGCGCAAATGTGTATTTCTTTTTTTATTATGTTAGAATCCACTTTGTGCTTTCTCTCAGTAAATAAATAATGCTTTTAAATAATATTTTGTTTTCGACTTCTCAGTATGCTCGCCCCCCCTTGTACAGTTTATAACGCCCCCTAGAGGCGCACTCCCCACAGTTTCAGAAACGCTGTTTTAGCTTCTTTTAAGACATCTTCTGTAGCTAAGTCATATACAAGATCATTAATGATATTATAAATTTTACGATACTTTTTTTTGGTTCCATATCGATTTATGTATCTATCCAATTTTAAGAAAATGTTTTTCATATTTTTAGAAGTAATCAACCAAAAATCACACATTTCATAATTTACAACACCATTGCATTATTCAACTCATTTTTGTTTGAATCAATTCCATTTTCTTTCTCTCTCTCTGCTTTTTAAAATATATTCCACTCTTCATCTTTCACAATATTATACTAAATAGAATGCTTCATAATAAAGTAAAAATCATTTGCTTACAGAAATATTCTATTTTTTTCTTATATCAATACGTGTAAATATATATGCATTCATTATAGAAATGTATTTACCTTTGTGAATATTGAGATATTTTTCTCTTTCAAAATATTTTCCGATGTCGTGAGTCACTGCGTAACATACAAAAACAGCCTTATGATACAAAAAATTTGACTTTCATATATTTCATTGTTTTTTACCCGCGTGATAATTGTAGTACATACATAAACTTAAAATTAAGATATTGAAGAATAAATAGGGAACACAACGTAAGATTTTTTAAAAAATAAATGATCCATAAAATATATTTCCTGAAAACTCCTATTCCCCATGAGTAAACAGTGCTTAAAAAATTAAAATTCTAATCTACAATCCGAATTTGCTTTAGAAGTACCATTATCTTGCGTATTTTTCTGATTTACCAGACTAGAAAATAATACATGAGTGATTTTCTATTCTATACACGATTTATTTAAAGTTCACACAGCTTTTTTGACTGCCAGCATATATCTTCTTCCCTTTATTCGCTTTAAAATTCTCTTTCATTTACAATATCCAGAACACAGTTTCAATGTATTTTGCCTTTGTAAAGGGAAGAAAAGACAGAGGAGAAAAAAAGAAGAGGAAAAAAAACTAAGAGTCGGGTCTGAGAATACTAATCTTATTTCATTCTCTCCGAAATATTTATTTTTCAGAAGATATTTGATGTTCAGAATTTTAATATATACAGAATAAATATATAAACATATATATTTATTACGTGTGTGTTTTGTATTCCTAAAAAAGCTATATGCATATATATACATATTAAAAGTTCATATCAACTAATGAAATTACATGAGATAATTGATATTAATTGATACAAAAAAAAAAGATGAACGTAATAATTTTCATTAAATGCATACTTATGATTTATATATTTTTAGAACACGTTTATTTCTGATGAATTGTTATTCATGTGACAAACCTGTAATTTATTTTCTACCTTTCACACACGAACATGTTTTTCATAATGTTTCAAGTCAACACCAAGCTTTTTTAAAAACGGTTTTGTTCAGCGAGCAATCGACAAATGTTACGCTGAGAGGAAACGGAAGCGAAGTGGCTTTAGCATAAGTGGTATAAGTGGTATTTAGTATAACTGGCTTTACCACTTATGTCCAGAACTGTTAAGTAGCCTTTTTATATATGTGTTATACTTAAAAGTTAAGGATGACATATAGGACTATAAAAAATAATGATCTAGGATTAGAAGTGTTCTGTTTGGGCTATCTGTTCAGAGAAATAATTGGGTGCTTGGTTTAAGACTTGAAGATGTAATGGAAAATAAAATTAAATATATGGGGGATTTAATTTTAGATCTAATTTAATTATACTTATTCTCTTATTTTTTTAAATTTATTTTTTTTAAATTCATATATAATTTTATAGTGTCCCAAAAGTAATGGTAGTATGTAAACACACTTTTTAATTTTTTATTTCTATTATTTTCATGCTTTTACTAAGTGCTACTATTCAGACATTCCCATGCTTTGATTTTGCATTTGTGTCCAGAATATGACAATAACTTGTTTATTGTACTCAGTTTTAGCGAAGGGTTTTTCATTTTTGAATGCAATTTCTAGGGAAGCTATTTTTTTGTAATAGATTTAGATATTATATCCATTATTTTCAATAAATTTTTGCTCAATATTATTAACAGAAAGGGGGAAGGTTGGTTGGCAAAAACATATTCAACCCCACTTTTAAAAAATTATTTTATACATTAGAGCTGTCCTAAGTCAGCAATGTCTAAAATGCTGTAGCACCCTTTTTTAAATATTTTAAACTCTATTATTTTTTTAATTTCTCATATATCCTTTCTAAAATCTATTGTCTAGTTACCTTGAAATTAAATTTTTTTTCAGTTTTGATTATTGATTATTCATCTCTCTTTAGTAGAGAATTTTGACTGCATATTTATATGCCCTATATACGTGGCCTAAGTGTGTACAAGCTCCTGAAATCTCAGCCTTTATAGCTTTCTCAACAGAAAGGTTTTACAATCATATGCAATATTGCACTTTGTTCTGAAAAGTACGAACGTGGCAGTGTTTGTAGAGATGAAATTGTGGTGAAAAGGAAAAATAAAAGAATTATTATTATGCATAGTCTTGGACGGTTTCAGAGGGACATAAATTAAATAAAATTCCTCGAGAGAAAATTGAAATATTGAATTATTACACACACACACTTCGACTTATTTTTATTCACTTCTTAAAAAATGTAATTGTCATTAGTTTCAATTTCGAAGAGGTCATATTTTAGTTTTATTTAATTTTTGAAACTCAAATTGCCAAATAGCTACTTTTAGATACTTATTTCGTGATGCACGAGCAGACACGAAATCGATTTTGTGACTAAAAATATTTTATGCAAGCATTTAAGATTTAAAAGCGGAACTACTTTTTCCTGTTCTTGTTATAATAACAGAGATATTCTTGTTGTACTGAATTATTCATATACTCTTAGTATTATTATTACTATTCTCAGAATTCAATATTTTTGATATTTAAAAAGGAAAAGATTTGTCTCCGTTTTGATTCTATTACGCTAATATGTTGAATAAAATCCTGTCTGAAAAAATTGGTTCCTATATAAGGTATTTTTTTTGTTTCTATTTGGCTAAATTTTGATAAAAGTACGTGATCTCATTATTTTTATTACATGCATGATTTAAAGTAAAATAAAAGCAATATTTCTTCGAGGCATCCTATTGAGGCACCATTTGATGTTTCCTCTTGTCTTATCTTCAGCCACGGTTTTCATACCAGCACGAGTGCTTGTGACGGATCTATACGGTTCCTTCTATTAACGTTTGGGGAAACATTTTTTTCAACCAACTTTCTCCGAAGGCAGAAGGCGTGATTATTCAAATTAAGTTTAATATATATATATATTCTGTATTCGCGAGTTTGAGGGTTAGTGAAGTGAGAATAGTTTCAGAAGCGAAGTTAATTGTGGATAGACGAGAAGTGTGGTAAATCGGCAGTGAAACGTATACGTAAACAGTGCAGGAAACAAAAAGTCGGAATTTTAAGAAAGTGCTTAGCTCAACCGTTGGAGCCGTGTTAAAGTAAACGCAAGATTTAGTAGATCACTAGAGCTCAGGTAGTGTGATTCTTAATCAAGTTCTTGTTAGAGAGTTAAATTATTAGTGAGGTCATTAATTAAACAAGCTCTGCATAAAGTTATCTTAAAGATAGATCTGCATGATTGTATGCGTTCTCTCCACGCATTTCGTCTCATCCCCGTGCTCTGACTGATCGAGTTATTTAGAGTGTTATTTGTTTCTGAGTTGAATATATTGCTAAATAAATAATTGAAGTTCATCTTGTCGTCTGATCATTTAGTTCCTCCCACACCTTTAGCTGGGTCACAGGGAAGAAGGGTTGTATATTCCTTATATGCTTTGTACAGAACAAACAGTTTACCATCCAAATAGTATCCTGAAAAATATAAAAAAAAATAATTCCGTAAATAAAAGATTATTTTCATTTGAGGATAAAACAAAAATTAGTATTGCAGATTGATCCAATCAATGGTTTGTATACAAGGAATACTCCTTTCTCAAATTTGGCTTCCGACATTTTGAAAAATTAGAGCGTGGTCATTGTTGCTCAAGAAGGGATTCTGGGTAAAGCAAATGATCTAAGTTGAGTAGAAAAAGAGAATGCAACGGAAGCTCTTTTAAAATAATTAACCAAAATCCTCCGATGACAAGATATTGCAGCCCGGAGGTCACAGGGGTCGTTGGAAAATCAAGCATTGTTATAAAGAATAATGATTTTATTTCAATGATGAACAATTTCTGATTAATTCAATAACCTTTGGAGTAATTCTAATCTAAGCTTATAAGATTATTAAAGTAACACTTAGTATCTCTGGCCCACTTGTATATCACTTGTCAGCTCTTTCCTAAACAGCTGAGGACTTCTTCAAGTCAATCTCCATAGTATTTCCACTTCTCTGAATTGACGTTATAATTTGAATACTAACTTCAGGATGAATGACTCACGATTCAATATCCTCGATTAACTTTAACATACCCCTTGACAGGGTTTAAATAGCATTTACATTAACATAAACTCAAGTCATTAACATAAACTTGTCGGGTAATATAACCTCCCCTAAGATTATCAACTCCCCTTCCAGTATTATTAGGTTCGGAACGTGTAGGCGGGTTAAAGAATTCCATAGACATCTTAATAAATCACTATATTTATTGATAACTCTTATTTAAGGAGATTACATAAACACTATTCAATTT